>JAUPTC010000194.1:0-27500 GCA_030762895.1 Sophora flavescens | reverse complement strand
TTTTAGCTCAAGAGAAATATTTTCTAACTTTCTCATCCCATACTTTTTCAAACTACCTTTTTACCCTTTTTTGTAATACTTTAAAAGGTGCCATACCAAGCATTATTTATCAAAATAAATCAAGGTACCAAGAAAAGTATTTTATTCCTTTAGGCTCAAAATTGGGTAACTAAGGGGTAGCATTCAATCAATCAAAGCTCAGAAGGCCAGAAAAATACCTAGTGCCTCAATCATTTTCAAAAATGTTTTCAAAAATTTTCAAGTTTCAAAACGGTTTCAAGTCAAATTCTAGAAAATACAATCCAAGAGGAATTAAAACACTCCATCACAAAGAATGGGGTAGATTTCGTGAGTACCCCTTTTTGGCTCGAAATCTTACATTTAGTAGTTCAAAAATCAGCGAGAAACACAAATTTAAGGAACCACATGCTAATTATCAACTATCGAAAGATCATCTCAAGAATTTTTAATTTTAGCCTTATCACAAGAATAAAAAAAATTGGGTTAAAAAATTCACTGTCTCAATTTATTTGGCACCAAGTTCACACGATTGGATGAAAATTCTAAGTGAGGGGGCAATCTAAAGAATGTGATCATGTAAAACTATGCCTATATGAATGCAACATGAAAAATGCAAAAAAATGCAAAATACCCCTACCCCAAGCTTAAAAACTTACATTGTCCCCAATGTAAATAATCAAGTCGGAGAGAGGAGAAAAATGGAACAACTCACCGAGGTGGTAGCGGGTGTTGGCTCACATTCCAGTCAAAAACTTGTTGGAAACTGTATCACGGCCGTGAGGCTCATCACGGGCAGGCCGTGATCAATTTCCGGGTCTTGAGGAGCTGGCCTGTCACGTGCCGGTGACTTGCATCACGGCTAGGCCGTGATGCTCTCCCGATCTTAGCATCCTACTCATCACGCCCGTGATGGATATCACTACCTGGGCCGTGATCCTTTCTGGTCTCCTTTATTAGCTCATTACGGCCGTGACCACTGTCACGGCCTAGGCGTGATGTCTTCTGACTTTATTTGTCCCAGCCCTTCTTGCTCTTCCTTCCTTCTTAACCTGAAAACACTAGACAAATCTATTAATCTATGATTTTTTTCACTCTTGATCTTCTCAAATTATTCAAGAGCTAAATTCAAAAACAAAAGGAAAAGGGAAAGAAAGCTTGGGTTGCCTCCCAAGAAGCGCTTGTTTACGGTCCTAAGCTTGACCAAACTTCCTTCAATCAACCGGTCGACTGGGCGTAGAAGTGCAGGAACACTTCTCTTCCATGGAACTCCTTCAAAGAGTCGATTCTGCTCATATGGCCAATTGCACTTCCGCTTTGCTCTTTTCATTCGGACCTTCCTGGCCTTACTCCCTTCCGGCGGAAGTTTTGTTTCTACATGATCAACAACTCCATCTCCATCACCACTTGGTGCATCATCAGTCATGCAAATCTTCGGAGTTGCTTCCATGTTGAGCTCTTCCTTTACCACTGGAGACGTGATATCGATCCTGAACACATGGCTCTCAAAAGGAGGGTTGTTATATGAGTTAGTAAATTCAAAATCGACCCTACCTTCCTCTACATTTAGAGAGAGTTTGCCATTCCTTACATCTATTACTGCTCCAGCGGTGGCCAAGAATGGCCTTCCTAAAATGATGGGGAATTCAGAATTCCCTTTCATATCCAATACCAGGAAATCCGTAGGAATGAAGAATTTCCCTACCTTTATAGGAACGTTCTCTAGTATGCCTAGAGGAGTCCTAGTTGAGCCATCCGCAAATTGTAAGGAGAATTTGAATGGTCTCAACTCTTTCGTTCCCAACCTTTCCAAGATAGTGAGCAGCATCAAGCTCGCACTAGCCCCTAAGTCACATAAGGCTTGGTCGATTTGCACTTGTTTAATTGAGCAAGCGATAGAGAAGCTACCTGGGTCTTTCAGTTTAGGAGGCATTTTAGCTTCTATGTCTACTTGCTTTCTCTTGACCAACCTTTGGGGGAAAGGTATCGGGGGTTGGTACGGTGGTGGAGGGACATACTTTGGTTCTGGATCTTTATCTTCGCTCATGTCCTCCTCCGGTTCCACGTCCTTTTCCCCCACCCCAATCTTATCATCCCTTAAGTGTATAGCATTACAATGCTCAATGGAATTAGCTTCGGGTTGACCCGGGAACGTACCCTTAGGTCTAGTGTATGTACTGGCTTGTTGGGCAATCTGGGTTTCTAGCATCTTGTTATGGATTGCTAAGTTGTCTACCTTAGATGCTAGCTCTTTTATTGCCTCGTTCACTGCCCTGCCTTGTTGTCTAAACTCGTCATTTTGTTTTGTTTAGGTTTCAACAAAACTTTCCAATAAAGACTCGAGTTTAGACTTTGTACTCGAGGATACCCCGGTGTGGGTTTCCCTATTACCTTGGCCCTCTTGGAACTCGTGGTTCAGCATGTTGCTGTAGTTGCCGTAAGAGAGGTAAGGGTTGTTCTTCCTTTGGTTGTAGGGATTTGGGGGAGCATAATTGGGCAACTTTGGGTTTGTGTCGTAGAAGTTGTGACAAGCGTTCACTTGTTCCCCCGAAACGCCTGATCCCTAAGCAATACCTCGTGGGAACTCCATGATGTCGTGTCCCTGCATTCCACAAATCTCACAAACAATGTTAGTAGCACCTATTGCACTCACATTAGCCCTTTCAAGCTGATCAAAACGTTTATTAGGTGAGTCTATTTTTGACATTATAAGATCAGTGCTATTAACTTCAAACTTACCCCCCGAAATCTTGTTCGGGTTATTACCTCTTTCTGAACCCCATTGGTGGTAGTTGGTGGCCACATTTTCAATGATGTTGAATGCCTCAGTCAGAGGCCTATTCATAAATGCTCCACCAGCTGCAGAATCAAGTGACACCTTCGAAGAGTAATACAATCCGTTATAGAAGGTGTGCACTAGTAACCACCTCTCGAGACCATGGTGTGGGCAAGACTCTAGCAGTCCCTTGTAGCGATCCCAAGCTTCCGATAAGAATTCTCCGTCTTTTTGGAAGAAGCCGGTGATCTGGGTTCGTATGTAGGCCGTCTTGGATGGAGGGAAGAATTTCTCCAAGAACGCCTGTTCCAGTTGGTCCCAAGTAGTCAAGGTGTTGGCGGGCAATTGCTTTAGCCCAGCCTTTTCCTTTCTAGTCAGAGATGAGGGGAATAACCTTAAGCGTAAAGCATCGACCGGAGCACCATGAATCCTAAGTGCATCGGTGAACTCCAAGAATGTTTCTACGTGATCAGTCGGGTCCTCCGAGGGCAATCCTCCGAATTGGTGCTGCCTAATCATGTTGATTAGCATAGGCGGTATAGTGTAGTTCTCCGCCTCAATCTCTGGCCTAGCAATCCCAGCTTGCAAGCCCCCTAGCATTTGGGGCTGCGTAGTCCTACAAAAGTTTCGTGATCCGAAGATTCGCCATGAGTGGAATGGGAATCAACCTTTCTCCCTCTCTTTGTAGTCTCCTACGCCTGCGTGAAAGGTCCTCTCAATTTCTGCATCGACCTCACTAAGGCTCCCAAGACTTAGGGATCTTTGCATATAAAACACAGAGAGATAGATACTCTAGAAGAGACTGAACATAATTTTTTTTTGAAATATAAAAATTAAATAAATTAAAAGAAAAGGTCTAGAAAAATCAAATTGAGATTCGAGAAGGCACAATCCCCGGCAACGGCGCCAAAAACTTGATGGGCGTGCGAACGCACGTGCGATTCCTCAAAGTGTACCGGATTGTCGCCAAGTAATAAAAGATATTGATCCCACGGAGACTGTTATCTCAAATCGCAACTAATTGTTAAATGATAAAGCTGGACTGTATAAAAAGATTTTGATATTGAAAAGGTTTTGAATTTGAATTAAGAGATAAATAAAACAGAAAACAAATCTATTTGTGGTTTTTGGATCTAAATGGATTCCTAGGGATTTGGGTTACCTACGAGGCTGTTTATGTTACTAATCTGATTTACCCTTGTTAATTATCGAAATTGCCTTGAAGGCGAGTTTATCATCTAATAGTTTAAGCTCCCTCTCGAGTTACAAAAACCGTGCCCAATTGAACCAACCCATACTCTCGTGGTAGTCGAATTCAGATTGGACCCTTTGCGTTTCGTGATAGTTCGTTGATCCTCGAAGGACAGCTTCTAACTCTCGTGATTTCAGTCCTAAGTCTGATTCTATAGATCCGACAGCTAAGTTCACCGCTAGGTTCCTCCTTAGAATGTCTATGACACGCAAACAAGTGGCCACCGAATTTACGAGTGATTCAAACACTAGAAATCAGATCTAAAACAAAATCGAATTTAACAAAGATATTACATCAAATTAACAACATAAATCAGATCTCGGGCATGGCCCCAATCCCTAGAAATAAAACTACTACTCAAGCCTTGTCATGGGGACGACAAGCTTGATTACAAATAACACGAAAGTAGAAAATCAGAGAAGAAGAGGAAGGAGAAGAGAGAGAGATCCTAAATTGTAGCCAAAGAGTGGTATCCAAAAGTCTCAGTCCCCTTTCTGCCTCTGCCTGGGTCCTTATTTATAGATGTGGAAAGTTTGAATCCCAATCTAACTCAAATTCTGATCCAATTCAATTGCTTCAGGTCCAAGTAATGCGCGTCACGGCCGTGATGGCCATCACGGCCAGGCCGTGACGGCTTCTGCCTGGGGTACTTCTATAAATTCCAAATTCTCGCAGTGCAGAGGACTTTCACGTCGCGAAACTTCAATTTTGCCTGTCACGACCGTGATAGGCATCACGGCTAGGCCGTGACAGATTCTGACTTGTGGGGGTGAAAGGTCACGGCCGTGATGGTCATCACGGCTAGGCCGTGACCGGTTCTGACTTCAGTCTTTCTTATTTTTCAGCTTTGCTCAATCATGGCCGTGATGGGCATCACGGCTAGGCCGTGATGGGCTCTGTTTGGCTCATTTTCTTCACTTTTCAAGCTCCTTCTTCATCCAAACTCCATCACGGTTGATCTTAAGCATTTTACCCTTGATTTCTGCAAAAAAACACCACACAAACCGCCTTACCCGTTCCAAGGGAAAAACTAACAAAAATCAAATTAAATATGCCTAAACTACATGAAAATGCATGTAAAATGATAAACAAAGATGAGGTGAAATCACACTCATCACTGCCACGATTCATTGAGATTCAGCCCCAGTCTCCGCTGCGATTCGTCCCTCCCTCGCCCCACCCTTGGTTTGGCCAAAGTCACCGAGGGGTTAATGGGACCGTGACTCAAACGACTGGCGGGTTGCCAACACGTGTCGCGAGAAGCCAAGGAGCAGGGGACGATTGTCCGAGTGCACGTGAACGGGTCAAGACGCCTGATCTGGTGATGTGTTGCTCAGCCCTGGGTGCACGTGGGCAAGTCCGGGAGCTCGACGACTGGGTCACACGACCGAGCCGGGTGAGGCAAGGACCCCAAGGAGCAAGGGTCGAGTCAACGAGTCCTGGTGCGGAAATCCTGCTCGATGCAGTTGGTCGGTTCATGATGCTCGATATGGCTCACTCGGCGAGTAGTCCTAGTGCATCGAGCACAGTCCTCCCGGTGCACGTGGACGCCCGATCGTGGCTCAGTGGGTGCGGTCGGGAACCAAGGATGCATGGGTCTGGTGCACAGGGTACATGTCCCCGGTGTGGTTTAAAAATCATGAAAAATCTACACCTTCTTGAAATGCCACGAGACATTGGAGGAACCTTCGGGATAACATTCTTAGCGTGCCTGCAAAAAAACAGCTCAAAATTCGATGACTAGACCCATTTTACATTTTTTGGGAATTGTTTCGGTTTTCCACTTTGAAAATTGATAAAAAAATGGTAAGGTGAAAAATTATGTAAATTTTTTTGTCCCCTAGATCCCATTTTTATAAGCATCCCAGCAAAAAATAAGGCCAAAATTCGACCTCTAGCTTGGAAAAAAAGAGTATGTCTCCCCAGCAAAAAGGATGTCTTGTGCTAGAAAATCATGAAAAATCACCACCTTCATGAAATGCCACGAAACTTGGTAGAAACCTTGGGAATATTATAAGTATGATGCCTGCAAAAAAATCAGCTCAAAATTCTATGGCTAGACCCATTCTCCATTTTTTGGGAATTGTTTCGGTTTTCCACTTTGAAAATTGATAAAAACAAATGCTAAGGTGAAAAATTCTGAAATTTTTTTGTCCCCTAGTTCCCATTTTTATAAGCATCCCTGAAAAAAATCAAGCCAAAATTCGACCTCTAGCTTGGAAAAAAAGAGTATGTCTCCCCAACAAAAAGGATGTCATGTACTGGAAAATAGGTCTTTGCATATTATGCTATTAGAGGTGGGGAGGTGGCTGGCTATTATATTATATTATATTATATATATATATATATATATATAGTAGTTGTAGTTGTAGTTGTTATCTCGGTGACAACTAACTCCAACCACCGCTTAGATCGCCCTTGGTTGGTGCACGTGATGCCCGATCTGGCTCGGTCGGTGCGGAAAGGAACCAAGGGAACGAGGGAATGGTCCACTGGGCACAGGTGCACCAGGTGCCGAATCTAGCTCGGTCGGTGCGGAAAGGAACCAAGGGAACGAGGGAATGGTGCACTGCATGGGTCCCCGGGTGCACCAGGTGCCGGATCTGGCTTGGTCGGTGCGGAAAGGAACCAAGGGAACGAGGGAATGGTGCACCGAACGGTCCCCGGATGCACCAGGTGCCGTATCTAGCTCGGTGGGTGCGGAAAGGAACCAAGGGAATGAGGGAATTGTGCACCGGCACGGTCCGGTGCACCAGGTTCATGACCTGGCTCGGTGTGGTGCACCGTATTCCTGACCTACCTCTTTCTGGTGCACCAGATTCATGATCTGGCTCGGTGTGGTGCACCGGATTCCTGACCTGGCTCGGTCTAGAGGGTGCACCCGATTCATGGTTAGGCTCCCTGGGGCACCGATTCATGACTTGATCCGGTGTGGTGCACCAGATTCCTGGTTTGACTCCGTGTGGTGCACCAGATTCATGACTTGGCTCGGTGTGGTGCACCAGATTCCTGACTTGGCCCGGTCTGGTGCACCAGATTCCAGACTTAGCTCGGTCTGGTGCACCAGATTCCTGACTTGGCTCAGTATGGTGCACCAGATTCATGACTTGACGCGGTCTGGAGAACCAGATTCCTGACTTGGCTTGGTGTGGTCCACTAGATTCCTGACTTGGCTCGGTGTGGTGCACCAGATTCCTGGGTTGGCTCGGTGTGGTGCACCAGATTCCTGACTTGGCCTGGTCTGGTGCACCAGATTCTAGACTTGGCCCGGTCTGGTGCACCAGATTCCTGACTTGGCTCGGTGTGGGGAACCAAATTCATGACTTGGCACGGTCTGGAGCACAAATTCATGACTTGGCCTGGTCTGGTGCACCTGATTCAGGGTGTGGCTCGGTCTGGTGCCCCTGATTCCTGAATTGGCTCGGTGTGGTGCACCAGATTCATGATTTGGCTCGGTGTGGTGCACCGGTTTGGTGCACCTGATTCATGGTTTGGATCCAACTGGTGCACCAGATTCATGACTTGATCCGGTGTGGTGCACCAGATTCCTGATTTGGCTCGGTGTGGGGCACCAGATTCCAGACTTGGCTTGGTCTAGTGGACTAGATTCCTGATTTGGCTCGTGTGGTGCACCGGATTCATCACTTGGCGCGGTCTAGAGCACCGGCCTGGTGCACCTGATTCATGGTTTGGCTCCGTCTGGTACACCAGATTCATGACTTGATCCGGTGTGGTGCACCAGATTCATGATTTGGGTCGATGTGGTGTACCGGATTCCGGACTTGGCCTCGGTCTCGTGCACCGATTCATGACTTGGCTCGTGTGGTGCACCGATTCCTAACTTGGCCTGCCGGTGCACCGATTCCTAACTTGGCTCCTGTGGTGCACCGCATTCTTGACTTGGCTCCTGTGGTGCACCGATTCATGATTTGGCTCTGTCTGTGCCCCGATTCCCGACTTGGCCGGTGTGGTGCACCAGATTCATGATTTGGCTCGGTCTGGTGCCCCGATTCCCGACTTCGCTGTGGTGCCCCGATTCCGACTTGCTCCTGGTGCACCAGATTCCTGACTTGGCCTGGTCTGGTGCACCAGATTCTTGACTTGGCTCGGCCTGGTGCACCAGATTCTTGATTTGGCTCGGTGTGGGGAACCAAATTCATGACCTGGCACGGTGTGGGGAACCAAATTCATGACTTGGCCTCGTCCGGTGCACCGATTCCTGGCTTGGCTCGGCCTGGTGCCCCGATTCCCGAATTGGCCTTGTGGTGCACCAGATTCATGATTTGGCTCGGTGTGGTGCACCGGTTTGGTGCACCTGATTCATGGTTTGGATCCAACTGGTGCACCAGATTCATGACTTGTCCCTGTGTGGTGCACTAGACTCCTGATTTGGCTCTGTGTAGGGCACCAGATTCCAGACTTGGCTTGGTCTAGTGGACTAGATTCCGGATTTGGCTCGGTGTGGTGCACCAGATTCATCACTTTGAGCGGTCTAGAGCACCAGTCTGGTGCACCTGATTCATGGTTTGGCTCCGTCTGGTGCACCAGATTCATGACTTGATCTGGTGTGGTGCACCAGATTCATGATTTGGCTCGATGTGGTGTACCAGATTCCAGACTTGGCTCGGTCTCGTGCACCTGATTCATGACTTGGCTCGGTGTGGTGCACCAGATTCCTAACTTGGCTCGGTCTGGTGCACCAGATTCCTGACTTGGCTCGGTGTGGTGCACCAGATTCTTGACTTGGCTCGGTGTGGTGCACCAGATTCATGATTTGGCTCGGTCTGGTGCCCCAGATTCCTGACTTCGCTCGGTCTGGTGCGCCAGATTCCTGATTTGGCTCGGTGTGGTGCACCAGATTCCTGACTTTGCTCGGTCAGTACGGACAGGAACCAAGGTTGCAAGGGTCTGGTGCACATGGTACTGACCGGTTGAAGGTGTTGGTATCGGAAGATGGGTATTCATTTTTGGTGTCTAGTGACTTGTGCACCGAGGTTGAAAGTGTTACATTGCCTCACCCGTGACTCGTGCATGACCACTGTGCTCGGCACACGTCGCAGATGAACCGAGCACCGATGGACAAATGTTGTGATACAAGCTTGAGACCATTCCCCTGACCCCCCTAGACTTTTTAGAAGGCGTGGTGGAAAAGCAAACCTGTAAACCAGGGTCCACCACATGTTTAAGTATGCTAGTATACCACATTTCGGCTAAAAGTTCCCAAAACTCCAACCCCTCAATGAAATACAACGAGATTTGGAGGTAAAGCTGGAAATAATATAGCAAGAGTGCCTGCAAAAATTCAGGTCAAAATTCAATTTTTATCCTAGGTTCCTTGTCATCGAACTGTCGCATATCCCTGATTTTGGTTGAAAAATTATAAAAAATACAACCTTCATGAAATGCCACGAAACTTGGTGAGCACCGTGGGAATATTATAAGTAGCGTGCCTGCAAAAAATTAGCTCAAAATTCGATGGCTACACCCATTTTCAATTTTTTGGGAATTGTTTTGGTTTTCCACTTTGAAAATTTATATAAAAAAATTAGTATGGTGAAAAATTCTGTAAATTTTTCTTCCCCTAGATCCCATTTTTATAAGCATTCCTGCAAAAAATAGGCCAAAATTCGGCCTCTAGCTTGGAAAAAAAGAGTATGTCTCCCCAGTAAAAAGGATGTCTTGTGCTGGAAAATGGGTCTTTGCATATTATGCTATTATGTAGGGGAGGTGCCACTGATCCTCGACTCGGTGCCAAGCCTGGTGCACCATGGTCCATCCCCCCCAACGCCCGTGCAACGATCCCCAACATTGCACATCGACCTTGCCCACGGCATGGCCGGTGACTCGATCGGGTCATCTTCCGACCGACCGACTCCGAGGCCAAGGCGCGGCGGGTCGGGGCGTGCCCCGCAGGTGCACTCGGGGTCGGACCGTGAGGAGGGCGAGGGGAAAATGTGGGCATCGGATTGGACAGTTTTGTGGGGATTTTCAATGGTGTGTTGAGGATTCAGGGGTGTGGCTCCTCGACCTTGGTCAGGATGGTCGTTGTGTTAGGTTATGCCCTTTGGGGCGAGATCCACAACACGAGGGACGCGTGATCTTCCGGATGTGACCAAGGTGGGGGTCCCCAACACCAAACCGCTGAAGGTGCACCGTAGCGATCCTCGCAATGTGGCTGCACCCATTTTAAAAATGTTTGCTTTTCAAATTTTGTCAAGTTGGTTTTTAAAAATGTTGGCTTTCGATTTTATCAAATTCGTGGGATACTCGATGGTGTGGCGAGGTCGGGTGCGCCTGCCTCGACCTTGGTTGTGGATGGACGTGGTGTTAGGTGATGATGCCTTCCGAGGCGGAGCCAAAGCACCAAGAGACGGGTGATCGTCCCGGTGACCTTGTAAGGGGTGCTAAAACACCAGATCGGCCAAGGTGCTTTTAGAAAGGATGCTCGCGATGTTGTTGGTTTTTAAAAATGTTGGCTTCCGATATTTATCAATTTTTGTGGGCTACTCGATGGTGTTGCGAGGTCAGGTGTGCGGTTCCCTTCGACCTTGGTCAGGATGGACGTGGTGTTAGGGGATGCCTTCCGGGCGGAGCCGAAGCACCAAGGGATGGGTGATCGCCCTGAAGTGGCCTTGTAAGGGTACTCAAACACCGGATCGGCTAAAGGCGCATCGAAAGGATCCTCGCTATTGTTGGTTTTTAAAAATGTTGGCTTTGATATTTATCAATTTCGTGGGGTACTGATGGTGTGGCGAGGTCATGGGTGCGCAGATCCTCGACATTGGTCAGGATGGACGTGATGTTAGGTGATGCCTTCCATGGAGCCAAGCACCAAGAGACGGGTGATCATCCTGAGTTGCCTTGTGAGGTGGTGCTCAAACACCGAGATCGGCTGAATGCGCACCGGAAAGGATCCTCGCGATGTTGTTGGTTTTTAAAAATGTTGACTTTCGATATTTATCAATTTCGTGGTGGGGTACTAGATGGTGAGGCGAGGTCATGCGCGTGCGCTGCCTCGACCTTGGTCAGGATGGACCTCGTGTTAGGTGATGCCTTCCGGATGGAGCCGATGCACAAAGAGACGGGTGATCGGCCCGTAAGTGGCCTTGTTAGTGGTGCCCAACACCCGATTGGATGAGGCGGATCGGACAGCATCCTGGAGCTCTTTTTTTTTTTTAAAAATGTTGGCTTTCGATTATTTATCAATTTCGTGGGGTTCTCGATGGTGTGGCGAGGCTGTGGGTGCCCGGCTCCACGACATCGGTTCTGTATGGACGGGATGTTAGTTGATGCCTTCCATGTGAGCCAAAGCACCAAGAGACAGTGTGATCGCATGAAGTGGCCTTGTTAGGGGTGCCCAACACCGCATCGGGTGAAGGCGCATCGCAAGGGATCCTCGCGATGTTTTTGGTTTTTAAAAAATGTTGGCTTTCGATTATTTATCAATTTTGTGTGGTACTCGATGGTGTGGAGAGGTTGTGGGTGCGTGGCTCCTCGACCTTGGTTATTGATGGACGTGGTGTTAGGTGATGCCTTCTGGGGCGGAGCCGAAGTACCAAGAGACAGTTGTTTGTCCTGAAATGGCATTGGAAGGGGTGTCCAACACCGATCGGCCAAGGCGCATTGTTGGTAGTGGCTATGGTCTCAAGAGGGGGGTGAATTGAGATATTGAAAACTTTTTTCTACAATTTAAAGCAAAACAGTGTTTCTTTAAAGATAATTGGTTTTCACTCAATTTTAATTCCCAAGAATCAGGTTATGGAACAAGTAATGATGACAAAAAGAATTATAAGTAGTAACAACAGTTTTAACACATATTGCAGTATCAAGGATTCAAGTTAACAAGTATTCTTAAAACTCATTCACAACACACAAGTGCATATAACAAGTATATGGAGTTTAGGGATGAGAAGAACACGCAAACCGATTTCTCCCGGTTCGCTACCTCCTCCGGTAAGCCTACATCCAGTCCCACACCTCTCGTGGTTTTCTCCAATATAATCAGCAATTACACAATTCCAATTACAGCAACACAAGGATAACCTCCTTGCTAGAAAAAAATCACCGAAAGCACACTTGCTTTTCTATACCCAAGGATCCCTTCTATCCTTGTTCAAGCCTAAGAGATACCCTCTCTTAGTCACACTAATTCACGAAAAGAATCGAGTAGAAGTAAGACTCTAATAGTCTGATTATACAAATTGAAGTTCTAACTAATATCACACTTTTCTCGTAGACGAAGCACTTTTTGGATCTTTCGTAGTTTTTCACAATCGAATGAGTTGTGTTGTTGTTATTCGTTGTGTTTTAAAAAGTGTTCCTTTGATCACTCTTTATATAGAAGACAAATTATAGCAGTTGGGATCATTTAAAACAGATTTGGATCTGATTTAACAAAATATGCTTTCTTGAATCTTGATCTTGAAATGAGATTCTGTTGATTCTTGTAGAGTTTGCGTCCTTCTCGAAAATAACCGTTTCCATCTGAAAGGATAGCCAAGTCTAATTGAAGAGTAAAATATCAGTTTCTATCTGAAAAATAGCAAATAGCCGCATCCATTTTGCCACGTCAGTAGACGGGAGTGCTAACACAAGTTATTGGACGGGCTCCAACTGGTAGACGAGCTTTATATGCCATGTTAGTGGACGAGCTCTCCTTTTTACTTCAGTAGACTCGCGCTTCTGTTAATTTCAGTAGACGAGCTCCAAGTGCCACGTCAATGGACGAGCGCTTCTTGTTACTGTTAGTGAACGCGCTCTTCTTGTTAGACGAGCTATATGTGCCACAGCGCAGATGAGCTCCTCTTACTTCAAAGGACGAGCCCAAGTGCTACGCCAGCGAACGAGCTCTTCTGTTACTTTGGTAGATGAGCTCTAAGTGCCACGTCAGCAGACGAGCTCTTCTGTTATACTTCAGTGGACGCGCTCTTCTTGTTGTACTTCAGTGGACGCGCTCTTGTTGTACTTCAGTGGACGCGCTTTTGTTGTTATATTTCAGTGGACGTGCTTTTGTTGTACTTCAATGGACGCGCTTTTGTTGTATTTCAGTGGACGTGATTTTGTTGTACTTCAGTGGACGCGCTCCAAATGGTACTTTAGTGGACGAGCTCTTTAGTGGTTCAATGGACTTCAGTTTTTTTTTTTACTTTGTTGATGTCATTCTTGGTTCACTTCATTGATGAGCGCTATATTTCCCCTGTGTTGGACGAGCCTAGTTTTGCTTTGTTGGACGAGTGATCTTGCATGCAACTTAACACGAAATGAGTACGTAGTCAAAATTAAAAATCTTATGCAAAATACACTTTGTTTGTCATACATCAAAACATGAATGAGGGCTGAGTCTTACACGCATCAGAAAGGATCCTCGCGATGTTTTTGGTTTTTAAAAATGTCGGATTTCGATATTTATCAATTCCGTGGGGTAATCGATGGTGTGGTGAGGTCGTGGTGCGCGCTCCCCCCGCCTTGGCTGTGGATGGATGTGGTGTTGGGTGATGCCTTCCGTGGCGGAGCCAAGTACCAAGAGACGGTTGTTCGTCATGAAGTGACCTTGGAAGGGGTGGTCCAACACTAGATCAGCCAAGGCGCATTGGAAAGGATCCTTGCGAGGTTGTTGGTCAACCGATTTAAAAATGTTGGCTTCGGATATTGGGCCGCACCGGGCGATGCGGATACGGGGCTTCTCGTTGCTTCCATGTCCTTGCTTGCATTGGCAATGTGGGGTGTTGTTCGCTCGGTTGTATTGTGTCTTACAAACGTGATGGCGTGGTGAGTGGTGGTTGGGATGTTTAGTGCCGGGTGACGGGTGACGGAGAATTAGGGTTCGATTCCGCAGAGGGAGCCTCGAGAAACGGCTACCACATCCAAGGAAGGCAAGAGGGCGCAAATTACCCAATCCCGATACGGGAGGTAGTGATAATAAATAACAATACCTGGCTCATTGAGTCCGGTAATTGGAATGAGTACATTTGAAATCCTATAATAAGGATCCATTGAGGGCAAGTCTAGTGCCAGCAATCATGTAATTCCAGCTCCAATAAGCATATATTTAAGTTGTTGCGCTTAAAAAGCTCGTAGTTGGACCTTTGGGTTGGATCGACGGCCGCCTCTAGTGTGCACCGGCGGCTCGCCCTTCCTTCACGGCGATGCGCTCCTTCCCTTAACCGACCGGTCATGCCTCCAAAGCTGTTACTTTAAAGATATTAGAGTGCTCAAAGCAAGCCTACGCCTGATACATTAGCACGGATAACACCACAAGATTCTCGATCCTATTGTGTTGGCCTTCGTGATCGAGTAATGATTAACAGGACAATGGGGCATTCTTATTTCATAGTCGTAGGTGAAATTCTTGGATTTATGAAAGAAGAACAATTGCGAAAGCATTTGCCAAGGATGTTTTTGTTAATCAAGAACGACAATTGGGGGCTCAAGACGATCGGATATCGCCCTAGTCTCAACCATAAACGATGCGTCCACCGGGGATCAGCAGATGTTGCTTTTAAGACTCGCCGGCCCCTTATGAGAAATCAATGTCTTTGGGTTCCGGGGAGTATGGTCGCAAGGCTGAAACTTAAAGGAATTGACGGAAGGGCACTACCAGTGAGTGTAGCATGCGACTTAATTTGACTCATCACTGGAAAGTTACTAGGTACATGCATAGTAAGGATTTACGACCGAGAGCTCTTTCTTGATTCTATGGGTGGTGGTGCATGACCGTTCTTAGTTGGTGGAGCGATTTGTCCGGGTTAATTCCGTTAACGAATGGACCTCATCCCCGCTAACTAGCTATGTGGAGGTAACCCTCCACGGCCATCTTCTTAGGGGAACTATGGCCGCTCAGCCACGAAAGTTTGAGGCAATAACGGTCCGTGGATGCCCTTAGATGTTCGGGGATGCATGCGCGCTACACCGATGTATTCAACGAGCCCATAGCCTTGGCCGACAGCCCTGGGTAATCTTTGAAATTTCGCCGTGATGGGGATAGATCATTGCAATTGTTGGTCTTGAACGAGGAATTCCTAGTAACCGCGAGTCATCTGCTCGCGTTGACTATGTCCCCGCCTCTTGTACACACCGCCCGTCGCTCCTACCGATTGAATGATCCGGTGAAGTGTTCGATTGCGACGACGTGGACGGTTCACCGCCAACGACATTGTGAGAAGTCCACTGAACCTTATCATTTAGAGGAAGGAGAAGTCGTAACAAGGTTTCCGTAGGTGAGCCTCATGGAAGGATCATTGTCGAATCCTCAAAAACAGTGCGACCCGTGAATTTGTTTGACTCCTTGGGTGCGGCTTGAGGTGCATGGCGCCTGTCCCCCTAGTGTTGGGAGGTTCCCTCCTCGTGGGGCCCATCCTGGCCTATTAACAAAACCCCAGCGCCAATGCTCCAAGGACATTGAGATTGTCTAGCGCGTCCCCCATCGACACCAGAGACGGTGCCTGTGTGGTGGCATTGCGACACGTGTATCCAGAAGACTGTCTGCAACGGATATCTCGGCTCTTGCATCAATGAAGAACATAGCGAAATGCGATACTTGGTGTGAATTGCAGAATCCCGTGAACCATCGAGTCTTTGAATGCAAGTTGCGCCCGAAGCCTTTAGGCCGAGGGCACGCCTGCCTGAGTGTTGTACGTCGTTGCCCCAATGCCTTAGCCCTGTTGCTAGGCATAGTAAAGGGGCGAATGTTGGCTTCCCGTGAGCGATGCCTCACAGTTGGCTGAAAATTGAGTCCGTTGTGGAGTGCGTCGCGATGGATGGTGGTTAAGTAAAAGCTCGAGACCGACCGTGTGTGTCACCCCCTACCGGATTTGGGGACTCTTTGACCCATGAGCGGCCGCTGGCGCCCACGACGGGACCTCAGTCGTCAAAGTGGGCTACCCGCAGTTTAAGCATATCAATAAGTGGAGGAAATGAAACTAACAAAGATTCCCTTAGTAACAGCGAGCTTAATCGGGAAGAGCCCACCATGAGAATGGGTCGCCTCGGCATCTAAATTGTAGTCCGGAGAAGCGCCTCAGGGCGGACCGGCCCAAGTCCCCCGGAAGGGGGGTGCCGGAGAGGTGAAAGCCTCGCTGTGCCTGGACCCCCGCCGCACCACGAGGCGCTGTCACAAGAGTCGGGTTGCTTGGGAATGCAGCCCCAATCGGGCGGTAAATTCCGGCCAAGGCTACAATAATGGCGAGAGACCGATAATGCAAACAAGTACCGTGGAGGGAAAGATGATAAGGACTTTGAAAAGAGAGTCAAAGTGTGCTTGAAATTGCCGGAGGGAAGGGAGAAGTGGGCCAACGACGTGCTGCCTCTTGAATGTGGAACGGTGAGAGCCGGTCTACCAATCGACTCTCGGGCGGTGTGCCAATTGACGTGCTTTGGAACCTGCGTGCTCCGGCGCCGCCTTATGGCTCCCCATTCGGCCCGCCTTGAAACACATACCAAGGAGTCCGACATGTGTGCAAGCCAGCCACGAGTAAACCCGTAGGCGCAAGGAAGCTGATTGGTGGGATCCCCTTGTGGGTTGCACCGCCACCGACCCCGATCTTCTATGAAGGGTTCGAGTGAGAGCATACCACCGGGACCCAAAGATGGTGAACTATGCATGAGGGGGGCGGCCGTGAGGAAACTCGTGGAGGTCCGCAGCGATACCGACGCACAAATCGCTCGCCCGACTTGGGCATAGGGGCGAAAGACTAATCGAACCGCCTAGTAGATGGTTCCTCTCAAGTTTTCCTCGTGATAGCTGGAGCCCGTGGGGCGAGTTCTATCTGGGTAAAGCCAATGACTAGAGGCATCGGGGCGCAACGCCCTCGACCTATTCTCAAACTTTAAATAGGTAGGACGGAGGCCGCTTCATGAGCCGTGCCACTAATCGAGAGCCCAAGTGGGCCATTTTTTGTAAGCTTAATCGGCGATGGGATGAACCGAAGCCGGTTATCGTGCTCAATCAAGGCTAACCTAGACCCCACAAAGGGTGTTGGTCGATTAAGACAGAGACGGTGGTCATGGAAGTTGAAACCGCTAAGGAGCGTGTAACAACTCACCGCCGCCAATCAACTAGCCCCGAAAAGGATCGCGCCCGAAGCGACGATACCTGGCCGGTCGGGGCAAGGTCCATGCCCCGATGAGTAGGAGGGCGTGACGGCCGCCGCAAAACCCGGGGCGTGAGCCTGGGGAGCAATGCCGATGCAGATCTTGGAGGTAGTAGCAAATATTCAAATGAGAACTTTGAAGGCCGAAAGGGGAAAGGTTCCATGTGAACGGCACTTGCACACGGGTTAGTCGATCCTAAGGGACGGGGAAACTGTTCCGATAGCGCTCGAGCGCGATCCGAAAGGGAATCGGGTTAAAATTCCTCAATCGGGACGTGGCAACCGACATCAACGCGTGGAGTTCGAGATGTCGACGGGGCCCCCGAAAGAGTTATCTTTTCGCTTAACCGCCCGCCCACCCCCGAAATGACCAGGCCGGGAGGTAGGTCCAGCTGGCCGGGAAGAGCACCGCACGCTATGCGTGGTGTATGGTGCGCCCTGGCGGCCCTTGAAAATTGTGAGGGACCGATTGCCTCCCACACCCGGCCGTACTCATAACCGCATCAAGTCTCCAAGGTGAACAGCCTCCTGGCCAATGGAACAATGTAGGAAAAGGAAGTTGGAAAAAATGGATCCGTAACCCCTGAAAAGGGATTGGCTCGAGGGTTGGGCACAGGGTCCAAGTCCCAACCTGCCGATCGGCTGTGGACCGCTCGAGCTGCTCCCACCGCCCCTCGTCCTACTATCCTGTGAAACCACAAATGCAGGAACGAAGCTTCAGGTAACCCACCAGAAAGAAGACCCCCTTGAGCTTGACTCTAGTCCGACTTTGTGAAATGACTTGAGAGGTGTAGGATAAGTGGGAGCCGAAACAACGAATGTGAAATACCACTACTTTTATCGTTATTTTACTTATTCCGTGAATCGGAGGCGGGCGCCGCACCTTTTTTGGACCCAAGACCGCCTCGACCGCCGATCCGGGCGAAGACATTGTCGTGGGAGTTTGGTCAGGTGGCAGATCTCGTTAAAAGATAACACGGATGTCCAAAGATGAGCTCAACGAGAACAGAAATCTCGTGGTGGAACAAAAAGGGTAAAAGCTCGCTTGATTCTCGATTTCCAAAGACGAACACGAACCATGAAAGCGTGGCCTATCGATCCTTTAGTCCTTCGAAATTGAAGCCAGAGGTGTCGTAAAAGTTACCACAGGATAATCGGCTTCAGGATGACCAAGTGTTCATAGCGATATTGCTTTTTGATCCTTCGATGCTCGGCTTTTCCTATCGCTGGAAGCTGAATTCACCAAGTGTTGGATTGTTCACCCGCCAATAGGGAACGTGAGCTGGGTTTAGATCGTCGTGGAGACAAAGTTAGTTTTACCCTACTATGACAAAGGTTTCGCAAATAGTAATTCAACTTAGTACGAGAGAACCGCTGATTCGCACAATTGGTCATCGCGCTTGGTTGAAAAGCCAGTGATGCAAGTTACCGTGTGTTGATTATGACCGAACGCCTAAGTCGTAATCCTGGCTAGAAGCGATGCGGTACTCACGCCCGCTTGCCGACCACAGTAGTAGGGGCCTAGGCCGCCACTGCACGTGTCAGCCAGAACCCCACGGGCCGACGAGCCTCATGGGACGCCTTGAAGCGCACTCCCACCGGGCGGCGGGTAGAATCCTTTGTAGACGACTCTAAATACGCAGCAGGTATTGTGGGGGGCAGAGGGGCCTTGTTGCCACGATCCATTGAGATTCAGCCCTACCGCTCTTCGACTGCCCCTCCCCCCCCCACCCTTGGCTTGGCCCGAGTCACCGAGGGGGTATTGAGACCGTGACTCAAACGGTTGGCGGCTGCCAACAAGTGTCGTGAGAAGCCAAGGAGCAGGGGACGATTGTCCGAGTGCACGGAACGGGTCAAGACGCCCGATCTAGTGACGCGTGGCTCACCCCCGGGTGCACGTGGGCAAGTCCGGGAGCCCGACCGCCGGCCACGTGACCGAGCCGGGTGAGGCAAGGAACCCAAGGAGCAAGGGTCGAGTCAACGAGTCCCGGTGCGTAAATCCCGATTCCCTGTGCAAGTGGTCGATTCATGATGCTCGATATGGCTCATTCTGGCGTAGTTCTAGTGCATCTGGGCGCAGGTCCCCTCAGGCACGTTATGCCCGATCGTGCCTGTGGGTGCTGGGGAACCAAGGATGCTTGGTCCGTGCACAGGTACATGTCCCCTGTGGTTGAAAATCATGAAAAAATCTCCACCTTCATCAAATGCCACGACACATTGGAGGAACCTTCGGATAACATTCTTAGCGTGCCTCGCAAAAAAAAAAAAAAGCTCAAAATTCAATTTGTAGCTTAGTTTCCTTTGTATCCAAATTGTCGCATATCCCCGATTTCCGGTGAAAAATCATGAAAATCACCACCTTCATGAAATACCACGAAACTTGGTGGAAACCTTGGGAATATTATAAGTATTGTGCCCGCAAAAAATCACCTCAAAATTTGATGGCTAGACCCATTTTCCATTTTTTGGGAATTGCTTCTGGCTTTTCCACTTTGAAAATTGATAAAAAATGGTAAGGAGAAAATTTCTAGAAATTTTTCGTCCCCTATCTCCCATTTTTATAAGCATCCGTGCAAAAAATAAGGCCAAACTTTGACCTCTAGATTGGAAAAAAAGAGTATATCTTCCCAGCAAAAAGGATGTCTTGTGCTGGAAAATCATCAAAAATCACCATCTTCATGAAATGCCACGAAGCTTGGTGGAAACCTTGGGAATATTATAAGGTGCCCCGCAAAAATCAGCCCAAAATTCGATGGCTAGACCCATTTTCCATTTTCTGGGAATTGTTTCGGTTTTCAACTTTGAAAATTGATAAAAAAAATGATAAGGTGAAAAATTCTGTAAATTTTTCGAACCCTAGTTCCCATTTTTATAAGCATCCCTGCAAAAAATAGGCCAAAATTCAACCTCTAGCTTGGAAAAAAAGAGTATGCCTCCCCAGGAAAAAGGATGTCTTGTGCTGGAAAATCATGAAAATCACCACCTTCATGAAATGCCACTAAACTTGGTGAAAACCATGGGAATATTATATGTATGGTGCCTACAAAAATCAGCTCAAAATTCATGGCTCACCCATTTTCCATTTTTGGTAATTGTTTGGCTTTTCCACTTTGAAAATTCATAAAAATGGTAAGCGTGAACAATTCTGTAAATTTTTCGTCCCCTAGCTTCCATTTTTATAAGCATCCCCGAAAAAATCAGGCCAAAATTCACCTCTAGCTTAGAAAAAAGAGTATGTCTCCCCCACCAAAAAGGATGTCTTGTGGCCGAAAATGGGTCTTTGCATATTATGCTATTATTGGGGGAGGTGCCTGGCTATTATATATATTATATATTACATATATAGTAGTAGTAGTTGTTGTTGTTGTTGTTGTACGTCGTAGTTGTAGTTGTTATCTCGATGATGCTTAACTCCAACCACCGCTAGATCGGCCTCCTGGCGGCAGCACGTGATGCCCGATCGCCCCTTGCCGTTGCAAAAAGGAACCAAGGGAACAAAGGAAAGGTGCACCCTGGGCACGGGTCCCCGGGCGCACCAGAGCCGGATCCTGCCCACGGCCAAGGCGGAAAGGAACCAAGGGAATAAGGGAATGGTGCACGGGAACGGGTCCCCGGGTGCACCAGGTGCCGGATCGGCCCTGACGGTGCGGAAAGGAACCAGGGGAACGAGGGATTGGTGCACAGGCACGCGGCCCCCGTGCACCAGGCCGGATCTCGCCAGGCCGCAGCGGAAAGGAACCAAGGGAACGGGGGATTGCGCACATGGCACGCGGCCCCGGTGCACCAAGCGTCGGATCTCGGCTCCCCTCGTGGCGAAAAGTTAACCAAGGAACGTGGGAATGGTGCACCGGCACGGTCCCTGATGCCCTGTGCCGGATCTGGCCCGGCTCAGGGGGAAGGAAACCAAGGGAACGAGGGGAATGGTGCACCTGCACGGTTCCACCGGGTGGAAAATATACATTAGACGGTAAAGGTTTACGCCGCTAACCAAAAGCTAGACATTAAAAAGGAGGCGGTGGCAGTTTTGTAAATATCTGGCTTCATTAATTAACTTTTACGCCGCTAGTTTTAATGATCGACGCTAAAAGTGAAGTGACTCACTTTTAACGCCAGCAATAAAGAACCGACGTTAAAAGTGAACATTTTAACGCCGGCTTCTATAAAGAACTGACGTTAGAAGTGGGTCTTTCACTTTTAACGCCACCTTTCACATCAACGGACGCTAAAAGTTATTTTAATAATTTTTTTATCTAGTATACGATTCCTTCCGCATTGCCTTCCTCAAAGTTTCCAGGTTCACATGAATTGCTTTGATGTTTTGTGTTTCTATTTTGAAAACTAAAATATATGTGCGAAGTATAAGTTGAATCAATAACCCAAACCGGATCTCATTCATTAAGTGTAATACAACATGGATTGACCGGGTCCTTGATTGAAAGGGTTTAAAATCCTATAAAAAGTTACATTGAAAGGGTTTAAAATCCTAAACATTAAAGCTACATCCCATCGTAGAGTTTTATGAAATATGCCAAAGGGAAAACTATATATACTCCGAAGACCTTTAAACCTGGGGCATGAGAGAGCTCAAGAGAGAGGCAAAACAGTGCACCGGATCCGCTTCAAGCAAAGGCAGGGTTCCAGAGATTTCCAAGACGGGCACTTGCTGCCAAAGCTGAGGTTTTGGAACTCGTGACCCCGAGCACCCGATTAGCCCTCCAGCAGCTGATTCTCCAAGGTGATAAGGTGAGCAACTCACACAATGTAATTTACTCTGACTTATCACCCATGCAATGAATTTACTCAAACTCAGAAGTTGTTTGACCATTAAGACAAAGACCTTGAGTCTAGGGAATAGGAAGAAAGAGTGATGAAGTTAATCTCCACTACAGAGCCATATTGTGAAGCGTAAAATTAAAAGGATGGAAGGAAGCTATTTATAGGAGCAGGAGATGAAGTTACTAAGCTATTCTGATTTTGTTGAAAACTTACCTATAAACTTAATGCTCATTAAGAGGATTGAGTTACAAGGTGCATGGGTAAGTAGCACAAGACAAACAAGGAATGAATGTTTTTGCAGATATCTATACACTTTTAACGCCGCTTTTTAAAAAACTGACGTTAAAAGTGTTTTTAAATAAAAATATTAATTGTTAACGCCAGCTTTTTTATACAACTAACGCTAAAAGTTTGATTTTTACTTCAGTTAATAAATAGCCGATGTAAATAATCCTATATATTATAAACGCAGAATGAATATTGGAAATAATGTAATTAATATACGGAACTTGGCAGTTATCAATTGCTGACATTAAAAATGAGGTGGTGGGTAACTATTTGCGCTCATTTATAAATAATCGACGTAAATAATTATGAAACTCATTTCATTGGTTGTCATGTCCCTGTTGTCCCTCTTAACGCAGATCACTCCATATAGTATCGCACGCTTATTTCTAAACCTTTTTTATACAAGTTTATTTTTAATTTTAATAATTATCTTGAATTAGTAAACAAATTATTGTGCAAATTAAAATAAATAAACACTTAACATAAAACAAGTTATATGTATAATCAAATCGTATGACATTGAAGCGATTCATAAGTTAAAATTACATGATTAAAAGATAAAAAATTTCTGCAACATAGCCCTAAAATATAAAAAGTTTTTGCATCAACATCATTTTCTTCTCACCGCCATCGAAACTCCAATGGATGCATCACCTCCCTCACTTGAATTCCAAGATGCAAAGTAAATCCTCACTACCAGCAAATAAAGCAAAGTGAAATGGATCTTTGCATCTTTCTTCTTCAATGGGAGTTCCTTGATGCATCATCTTGAATCCACAATCACTTGCTTCCAAAGCAAAGTGAAAGGGATGACGGGATGAAATAAAGTGAGAGAATCACATTACGTGATTCACCCAACCTTAATATCCATGCAATGTAATTTACCAAACCGTGGTTGTTTGACCATTAAGACAAAGACCTTTGAGTCTAGGAATAGGAAGAAAGAGTGATGAAGTTAACTCCACGGCAGAGCCATATTGTGAAGCGGTAAAATTAATTAAAAGGAGATGGAAGCTAGGAAGCTATTTATAGGAGCAAAGGATGAAGTTACTAAGTTATTCGATTTTCTTGAAAACTTATCTATAAACTTAATGCTCATTAAGAGGATTAGGTACAAAGGTGAACGGGTAAGTAGCAAGTGAGTCAAGGGAATGAATGTTTTTGCAGAAACTAATAAACTTTTAACGTCCGTTGTGTAAAAACAACCGACGTAATAAGTTGTGAGAGTGTTTTTAACGCCGGTTCTTAATACAACTTACGCAAAATATGATATTTAACGCCGGCTATTACTAACAACCCACGTAATAAGTGTGAGAGTTTTTAACGCCAGCTTATTAAGACAACTGGACGCTAAATATATGATCTTCAACGCCAGGTTTTACCAAAAACCGACGTAAATGTTGTTTTATTTTAATTATAACGCTTACCCCCAACCCGCCTTCTCCACTTCCTCACGCCTTTTTCTTTTCATCACGCTCAACCTCACTCGCTCTCACTCTGCCCTAATCGCGAGCTCATCTCCACCGCAACCACCGCGAGGGCTTCTTCGCCACCACCGTGAGGTACACTCTTAACCCCTAACTCTGTCTTTTCCCCCTCCTTCTTTGCAATAACTTGACATCTCTCTTCCCCCGGCCTTCCCGCCGACTAACTCTCTCTTGTCCCTCTCGCTCCAAGTAACTACATCGAACGCTGGCCACCACTGAGCTTCCCCACCACCACGCGAGCGCCTATTTCCGTGAGTCTTTAATTAGGCACATTTTTTTATTCACGGTTTTGAGTGCATGCATGTTGCTCGCTGGTTTGAAATCGTAGTCTCAGAGTTGAAACTTGAAACCGTGAGTTTGAGTTGTTTGGAATGTCTCTATTTTTGGTTTTGAGTGTATGTTGAAACTGTAGTCTCAGAGAGTTGTAACTTTAAACCGTGAGTTTGAGTTGTTTGGAATGTCTCTATTTTTGGTTTTGAGTGCATGTTGCTCACTGGTTGATCTGGTCACTGCCGTGATGCTCATCACGGCCAGGCCGTGATCGCCCCGCCTATGAGGGTCTGGGTTCAGTTGGCACGCTACGCCGTGATGGACATCACCCAGGCCGTGACCAATGGCTTGGCAATCTTCAAAACTATAGTTTTCAATCTCCCGTATTGTCCTTATATTGATATATAGATGTTTTGTATATCTACAGGACTCATCTAGTTATTTTTATTTATACTTCGTATTTATTTTGAGTTATAACCTATGTTAATACATATATATTGTTTCTGAACAGGCATACATATGGATCAGTGGATAGCCCACATGCACGGGAGGACACTGTGGGGTTTCGGAGACCCGATCACGCCTACGCCCGATTCTAGTGTAAGTTTACATGGTTATATACTATCTTTAGTCCTTCTTGTTAATGTAAGTTTATAATGTTACAACCCTCTATTTTATCATTTTTTTTGTCCATACAGACATCACAGGCTCATAGGAAACGGGGTAGAGGAGCCACCTCGTTGAAGAAACTAGAGAAGGACAGGCAGAGCGGACAGAAGTTTGAGGTGTCCTTCGATGCTAATCTAAATGCCCAGGGACCCCGTGTAAAGAATTTAATAAGTGGGTGTTTCTACAAGCGAAGCAAAGACGTAAGCATCAACTACAACCACCGGAATGACGCTCCACATAACGTTAAGGATCAGATTTGGGAGGCTATCACGGTATTTTACCTTTACATTCGCTTGATTTACATTATTAGATAATTATCCGAGTTATAATCCATCCAGCTTGTTATATATGTATCTAATGTGAGGTAGCTTGATCGTGCCAAATGACGAGGATCATCGCCATAAATGTATGAAAATGGCATCAAAGCGTTGGAATGGGTTCAAGCATGATCTTACCAGGTACTATGTATCCGGGAAGAAGCGGCTTGATAAAATGTTCTCGATTATCCCTGGATTGATCAGATACTTGGGATATGTTTGCCAGAGTCGACAGATGGAGAATTTCAGGTCAAGTTGATTAAGTTAATTTTGTATGCTTATTATAGATCATTTAACTGTATTTAATTATGTGTTTTTGTTTGAATAGGCTAAGGCAATAAGGGTCGGCGAATCAGGCGAAGAACGCCCACCGCCACACCATGTCTCGTGGTGGGGTACCATACCTGATCCAAAGAGATGATGAGCGATAGCCGAGGGCGAAGCAGAAGAGCACTCGCTAGGATTGAAAGAGGAGAGGTGCCCGAGGGCACACCATCAAGTCCTCCGCTCTGGACATCGACCGCGAGGATGTCCAAGGTTAGCCGGCCGCATGACAAAGGCGGGATCTTTTAAAGTCGATGCCACTCGCGAAGTGGCGTATAAGATTGTAAGTAAATAATTAACTTGATTTCAATTGATATTTGTATAGATATTTGCAACACTTTTCACTTGCACGCTTTTTCATTTTTTTCATTGTAGATGGATCTTAAAGCAAAATCCTCCCAGGCGCATTCGCCCCTTCTCGACTGGCAGGACGCCTTGATGACTCGCTTTAGGCAAGAAAGACCATCCCGGCTCGGGTTCCTGTTCCCGGGAACGTGACCATCAAACAATATTATGGCAAGTCTCGCTTCACGAAAGCGGGTGGTCAATGAAGCATCAATTTTGGCTGACATTACTCAAAGACCTCATGTCCAACCCAGATATTACAACACATCTGATGCAAGGCTTAATAGCCAACCCAGAATTCAAGCAGCGCTTGCTGTAGAGCTTTCCTCCGTCTGAGACATCCCAGACACCGCAAGGCTTGCAACGCTTCACATGTGAGCACAAAAGAGAGTTTTAGTATGGCACATGTGGAGGACGTGATGAGTTGGCGCCTAGGGAGCTGGAGTTGGAAGTCCAAATACCTGAGCATGAGTCGAAATGAAAAGGCGTGAGCTTGAGTTGGACTCCAAACGACGTGAGCTCAAATGTTAGCAAAGGTATTTATTCATTATTAATGTCCAAATTAGTCAAATAATTACTTGTGTTTTTTTTTAATTATCAAAAACTTATATATTTTATTTTTCCTAAATCAAGGCCAAGTCGACGCCGGTCTGTCGCCTACCTATCACTCGCTTGTTCTCACTTGGTGAGGATTATGCGTTTGAGATTTTTGAATGTCCATTGATCACGATGGATGGGTGGCACGCCCGCATCAACAGAGGATATTTTCCTTCGCAGACGATCTCTGAACGCCCCGCAAATAACGCCGGATGAACAAGAATGTCACTCCTCTGCACGAAGTTAATTTTAATTTTATAACTTATTTATTTTTGGTATTTTTCCATTTAATAATTTATTTTAATTTCAATATATATATTATGTAATTAACATCCACACCTTTTCATATCTTAGGTATCTCCATCGCCTTCAGCTTTGATAAGGGTGTTGCATCGCTTACGGCTTAGATCCGTCAATCCTTCCGCCCGAGTTCTTTGTCGCGATGCATTGAGTAAAATACTTAGGGAACTTGTTGGGAGACAATCCAAAGAATTATATCTGGCTCCCTACTGTATGGAATCGCCATCGCGCTTGTTCATACTTCACCCGCCTAGGCATACCGTCATATTCTTCTGCCTTCTCCCACCATGATCCGCCACCGAATGGTGGTGCAAGTCAGAAATATGGGAAGTAACTAATCTTAAATTTAATTTAAGTTTAATATCAGTTGTTTTTAGTTTATTACACACATGATATATGAGTTTGTTAATTGATCGACATGATTATTTGTTTATGATAGCTACACTCAAGCAGTAGCATAAGTTGCGCCAACCGGGAGAAGTAGGACTTCTAAGGCTAAAGCAAACCCGTATGGAACATCCTCAAGGTTTGGTAGTTTATTTATCAAATAATTAATATTATAATTACTAATTTATATGTATATTCAACTGACGCTGAAATTAATTTTGTTGGTAGTCTCGATTTCAAAACGACGGTTGGTCGTGCGGCTATTACGTGATGCTTCATATGTCGAACATAGTCTCCGCGATCTATTACTGATGGATGAAGAAGGTAATATTTAAACAACTTGTTAAATTATATATTATAGTTTCAAGATGACTTGTATCATGTTATTGTTATTATTTGAACGTGTCTAGGCATTTATCGACCAATCGCCATTCAAGAAGATGAGTTAAGAGATTTGAGGATGCGCTTCACTAATTCTTCTTCAAGTATGCAAATGAAAAAGGAATTGACAACATACTCCGCACTACTTAGATAAATAGTTTTTTTTTGTTAGACTTAGAAACTAATTAATAACATGTGTATATATATCCTTAGATAGTTTTGTTT
>JAUPTC010000193.1:0-76637 GCA_030762895.1 Sophora flavescens | reverse complement strand
ATGTAAAAGCAAAAATAATGATTGTAAAAGTTGTCTAAATTTCGTCTCTCTCTGGATTGTGCGGATGTAAACTGCTATTTATGCTTATTAATCCTGACCTAACCCTAGACCAAACTAACGGCCTCTGAATAAGCTTTCCAACAAGGTATCATATGCCTTAATTGAGCTTAAGATGAGTAAGTTAGGTCCATTTAAGTGAAGGAACATCATGGACTGCGCACTGATCCGCGCCAGAGAACTCGGGACCCAATTTAGCCTTGATTTTGGCCTAATTTGACAAATCTTGTGAACCTGAAATTGCAGGTCTCTTCCTTATCTTTCTAGGGACAGCAAGATCACCAAAATCCGATATCTGTAGCTCAAGTTATGCTCTGCGCAAGGCAACAAGGTCAGGGTGAGTGAAAAATCCGAAAATTAACAATGCTTAGCAATTAAGCCCAATAATGTAAAAGCAAAAACAATGACTGTAAAAGTTGTCTAATTTTCGTCTCTCTCTGGCTTGTGCGGCTATAAACTGCTATTTATGCTTATTAATCCTGACCTAACCCTAGACCAAATTAAGGGCTTCTGAATAAGCATTCCAACATGGTATCATATGCCTTAATTGGGATTAAGATGAGTAAGTTAGGCCCATTTAAGTGAAGGAACATCATGGACTGCACACTAATCCGCGCCAGAGAACTCGGGACCCAATTTAGAGTTGATTTTGGCCTAATTTGTCAATTCTTGTGAAACCCAAAATTTTAGGTCTCTTCCTTATCTTTCAAGGGACAGCAAGATCACCAAAATCCGATATCTGCAGCTCTAGTTATGCTCTGCACAAGGCAACAAGGTCAGAATGAGTGAAAAATCCGAAAATGAACAATGTTTAGAAATTAATCCCAATTAAGCCCAATAATGTAAAAGCAAAAACAATGATTGTAAAAGTTATCTAATTGCCGTCTCTCTCTGGACTGTGCGGCTGTAAAGTGCTATTTATGGTTATTAATCCTGGCCTAACCCTAGACCAAATTAAGGGCCTTTGAATAAGCTTTCCAACAAGGTATCATATGCCTTAATTGGGCTTAAGATGAGTAAGTTAGGCCCATTTAAGTGAAGGAACATCATGGACTGCACACTGCTCCGCGCCAGAGAACTCGGGACCCAATTTAGCCTTGATTTTGGCATAATTTGACAATTATTGTGAAACCTTAAATTGTAGGTCTCTTCCTTATCTTTCTAGGGACAGCAAGATCACCAAAATGCGATATCTGTAACTCAAGTAATGCTCTGCGCAAGGCAACAAGGTCAGGATGAGCTGAAAATCCAAAAATTAACAATGTATAGAAATTAAGCCCAATAATTTAAAGGCAAAAACAATGATTCTAGAAGTTGTCTAATTTCAGTCTCTCTCTGGCTTGTGCCGGTGTAAACTGCTATTTATGCTTATTAATCCTGACCTAACCTTAGACCAAATTAAGGGCCTCTGAATAAGCTTTCCAACAAGGTATCATATGCCTTAATTGGGTTTAAAATGAGTAAGTTACGCCCATTTAAGTGAAGGAACATCATGGACTGCGCACAGATCCGTGCCAGAGAACTCGGGACCCAATTTAGCCTTGATTTTGGCCTAATTTGACAATTATTGTGAATCCTGAAATTGTAGGTCTCTTCCTTATCTTTCTAGGGACAGTAAGATCACCAAAATCCGATATCTGTAGCTCAAGTTATGCTTTGCGCAAGGCATCAAGGTCAGGATGAGTGAACAATCCGAACATTAACAATGTTTAGCAATTAAGCCCAATAATGTAAAAGCAAAAACAATGATTGTAAAAGTTGTCTAATTTCTGTCTCTCTCTGACTTGTGCGGCTGTAAACTGCTATTTATGCCTTTTAATCCTGACCAAACCTTAGACCAAATTAAGGGTCTCCGAATAAGCATTCCAACAAGGTATCATATGCCATAATGGGCCTTAAGATGAGTAAGTTATGCCCATATAAGTGAAGGAACATTTTAGATTACGGACTGATCCACGCCAAAGAACTCGGGACACAATTTAGCCTTGATTTTGTCCTAATTTGACAATTATTGTGATAACAGAAATTGTAGGTCTCTTCCTTATCTTTCTAGGGATAGCAAGATCACCAAAATCTGATATCCGAAGCTCAAGTTATGCTCTGCGCAAGGCAACAAGGTCAGGATGAGTGAAAAATCCGAAAATTAACAATGTTTAGCAATTAAGCCCGATAATGTAAAAGAAAAAACAATGATTGTAAAAGTTGTTTAATTTCCATCTCTCTCTGGCTTGTGCCACTGTAAACTGCTATTTATGCTTATTAATCCTGACCTAACCCTAGACCAAATTAAGGGCCTCTGAATATGCTTTCCAACAAGGTATCATATGCCTTAATTGGGCTTAAGATGAGTAAGTTATGCCCATTTAAGTGAAGGAACATCCTGGAGTGCGCACTAATCCGCGCCAGAGAACTCAGGACCCAATTTAACCTTGATTTTGGCCTAATTTGACAATTATTGTGACACCTGAAATTGTAGGTCTCTTCCTTATCTTTCAAGGGTCAGCAAGATCACCAAAATCATATATCTGTAGCTCAAGTTATGCTCTACGCAAGGCAACAAGGTCAGAATGAGTGAAAAATCCAAAAATTAACAATGTTTAGCCATTAAGCCCAATAATGTAAAAGCAAAAACAATGATTGTAAAAGTTGTCTAATTTCTGTCTCTCTCTGACTTGTGCGGCTGTAAACTGCTATTTATGCCTTTTAATCCTGACCTAACCCTAGACCAAATTAAGGGACTCCGAATAAGCTTTCCAACAAGGTATCATATGCCATAATGGGCCTTAAGATGAGTAAGTTAGGCCCATCTAAGTGAAGGAACATTTTAGACTGCGCACTGATCCGCGCCAGAGAATTCGGGACCCAATTTTGCCTTGATTTTGGCCTAATTTGATAATTCTTTTAAAACCTAAAATTGTAAGTCTCTTCCTTGTCTTTCTAGGGACAGCAAGATCACCAAAATCCGATATCTGTAGCTCTAGTTATGCTCTGCGTAAGGCAACAAGGTCAGGATGAGTGAAAAATCTGAAAATTAACAATGTTTAGCAATTAAGCCCAATAATGTAAAAGCAAAAACAATGATTGCAAAAGTTATCTAATTTCTGTCTCCCTCTGGCTTGTGCGGCGTTAAACTGCTATTTATGCTTATTAATCCTGACCTAACCATAGACCAAATTAAGGGCATCTGAATAAGCTTTCAAACAAGGTATCATATGCCTTAATAGGGCTTAAGATGAGTAAGTTAGGCCCATTTAAGTGAAGGAACATCATGGACTGCGCACTGATCCGCGCCAGAGAACTCGGGACCCAATTTAGCCTTGATTTTGGCCTAATTTGACAATTCTTGTGAACCTGAAATTGTAGGTCTCTTCCTTATCTTTCTATGGACAGCAAGATCACCAAAATCCGATATCTGTAGCTCTAGTTATGCTCTGCACAAGGCAACAAGGTCAGGATGATTGAAAAATCCGAAAATTAACAATGTTTAGCAATTAAGCCCAATAATGTAAAAGCAAAAACAATGATTGTAAAAGTTGTCTAATTTTCGTCTCTCTCTGGACTGTGCGGCTGTAAAGTGTTATTTATGGTTATTAATCCTGACCTAACCCTAGACCAAATTAAGGGCCTTTGAATAAGTGATCAGCCTCTGGCTCGTCTAGTTTTTTGACTAGTTTGACCGTGGTTTTGTGCTAATTATATCCCATTTTCGCCCAAATTAGACTTGATTGTCTTCAAGCAACATTTTGAGTCCTTTGCGTAGTTTTAGGTTAATTTAGCCAGTTTTGATTCAAATAAAGCACTTATGGCTATTTCATTGTTTTCAGGTTAACTTAGAGTCCAGAGAATGAAGAAACAGGGGAAATTGCAATCCTGGAGGTATTCGCCCCGCGAGAGGCTACTCGCCTCGCGAACCTGAATTCCAGCCTGAACAGTAGAATGTCATTCACTCTGTCTCGCCCCGCGAATCTTATTCTCGCCTCGCGAACAGGAAGGCTGACTGTTCCAGAAAAATGCAAGATTTCTGTGTCGCCTCGCGAATCCCAGTTTCGCCCCACGAGCATGGAAGTCAGAAAGCATCACGCCTAGGCCCTGATACTCATAACGGGCGTAATAAGGAGACTCTTCCATTCCTCGCCTCGCGAGCCATTCTTCGCCTCGCGAGAAGTCCAACGTTTCAGATTCCTTCATAAGATTCGCCTCGCGAGCCATCCTTCGCCTCGCGAGAGGGGCAAATTCCTGAAAGATATAAATGGTTGTTCTGGGAAGATTAGGAGGACGATTCATTATCCACTGTTTTTTTTATAGAATTTCTGGTTGTGATACGTTTTCCATGGAGAACTAACTTTCTTGGATTAGTCTACTGTAATCGATTTCCACCGCACTTGAGGTTCTGTAATTCCTGTTTTGTTTGCTTTTCCCTTTTCAATGCTATGCTATATATTTCTGTTTGCTTAATTCAGGAGTGTATAGTGTTGTGTTGATTTATTTCGGTGATGTTATGTTCCTATATTGAATCGCGTTTGCTTAATTCGCGTGTGTTCGTTCATGTTCGCTTAGTTCATGAGTACTTCACCCCGTTTGCTTAATTCGGGAATTAGGAACATATATCTCGTAGTAGCGATTTCGCTTGTTAATTGTTGCTACAACCGAAAGGGGATTAGAATCTGCTTAGGGCTTGGAATTTCCATGAACCGATGATAGTTGGGAAATCGAGGACAGTAGATTAATCGTCCTTAGCTTATTTGATAATCCTTTAACCTGCTCTGTTTTTATTGCTTGTTTTTGCTTTGTTTTCCAATTGAATTTCAATCCAAACCCCCCAAAAAAATGATTTCTGTGATAAATAACAATCCAAGAGTCCTTGTGAGACGATACTCGAGTTGTCGCGCTCTACTATAATTTTATAAAACCGCTCGCTTTTTGACCCGTGTGCGACAGCGCGTCAATAAGCTTTCCAACAAGGTATCATATGCCTTAATTGGGCTTAAATGAGTAAGTTAGGCCCAGTTAAATGAAGGAACATCATGGATTGCGCCCTGATCCATGCCAGACAACTCGGGACCCAAATTAACCTTGATTTTGGCCTAATTTGACAATTCTTGTGAAAACATAAATTGTAGGTCTCTTCCTTATCTTTCTAGGGATAGCATGATCACCAAAATCCGATATCTGTAGCCCAATTAATGCTCTGCGCAAGGCAACAGGGTCAGGATGAGTGGAAAATCCGAAAATTAATAATGTTTAGCAATTCAGCCCAATAATGTAAAAGCAAAAACAATGATTCTAAAAGTTGTCTAATTTCCGTCTCTCTCTGGCTAGTGCCGCTGTAAACTGGTATTTATGCTTATTAATCCTGACCTAACCTTAGACCAAATTAAGGGCCTCTAAATAAGCTTTCCAACAAAGTATCATATGCCTTAATTGGGCTTAAAATGAGTAAGTTACGCCCATTTAAGTGAAGGAACATCATGGACTGCGCACTGATCCACGTCAGAGAACTCGGGACCCAATTTAGCCTTGATTTTGGCCTAATTTGACAATTGTTGTGAAACCTTAAATTGCAGGTCTCTTCCTTATCATTCTAGGGATAGCAAGACCACCAAAATCCGATATATGTAGCTCAAGTTATGCTTTGCGCAAGGCAACAAGGTCAGGATGAGTGAAAAATCCGAAAATTAACAATGTTTAGCAATTAAGCGCAATAATGTAAAAGAAAAAACAATGATTGTAAAAGTTGTCTAATTTCCGTCTCTCTCTGGCTTGTGCCGCTGTAAACTGCTATTTATGCTTATTAATCCTGACCTAACCCAAGAACAAATTAAGGGCCTCTGAATAAGCTTTCCAACAAGGTATCATATGCCTTAATTGGGCTTAAGATGAGTAAGTTATGGCCATTTAAGTGAAGGAACATCCTGGAGTGCGCACTAATCCGCGCCAGAGAACTCAGGACCCAATTTAACCTTGATTTTGGCCTAATTTGACAATTATTGTGAAACCTCAAATTGTAGGTCTCTTCCTTATCTTTCAAGGGTCAGCAAGATCACCAAAATCCGATATCTGTAGCTCAAGTTATGCTCTGCGCAAGGCAACAAGGTCAGCATGAGTGAAAAATCCGAAAATTAACAATGTTTAGCAATTAAGCCCAATAATGTAAAAGCAAAAACAACGATTGTAAAAGTTGTGTAATTTTCGTCTCTCTCTGGCTTGTGCCGCTGTAAACTGCTATTTATCCTTATTAATCCTGACCTAACCCTAGACCAAATTAAGGGCCTTTGAATAAGCTTTTCAACAAGGTATCATATGCCTCAATTGGGCTTAAGATGAGTAAGTTGGTGCCATTTAATAGAAGGAACATCATGGATTTCGCACTAATCCGCACCAGAGAACCCGGGACCTAATCTAACCTTGATTTTGGCCTAATTTGACAATTCTTGTGAAACCTAAAATTGTAGGTCTCTTCCTTATCTTTCTAGGGACAACAAGATCACCAAAATCCGATATCTGTAGCTCCAGTTATGCTCTGCGAAAGGCAACAAGGTCAAGATGAGTGAAAAATCCGAAAATTAAAAATGCTTAGCAATTAATCTCAATAATATAAAAGCAAAAATAATGATTGTAAAAGTTGTCTAATTTTCGTCTCTCTCTGGCTTGTGCGGCTGTAAACTGCTATTTATTCTTATTAATCCCTACCTAACCATAGACAAAATTAAGGGCCTCTGAATAAGCTTTCCAACAAGGTATCATATGCCTTAATTGGGCTTAAGTTGAGTAAGTTAGGCCCATTTAAGTGAAGGAACATCATGGACTTCGTACTGATCCGCGCCAGAGAACTCGGGACCCAATTTGGCCTTGATTTTAGTCTAATTAGACAATTCTTTTGAAACCTGAAATTGTATGTCTCTTCGTACAGCAAGATCATCAAAATACGATATCTGTAGCTCTAGTTATACTCTTCGCAAGGCAATAAGGTCAGGATAAGTGAAAAATATGAAAATTTAAAATGTTTAGCAATTGAGCCCAATTAAGTCCAATAATGTAAAAGCAGAAACAATGATTGTCAAAGTAATCTAATTTCTGTCTCTCTCTGGCTTTTGAGGCTGTAAACTGCTATTTATGCTTATTAATCCTGAACTAACACTAGACCAAATTAAGGGCCTCTGAATAAGCTTTCCAACAAGGTATCATATGCCTTTATTGGGCTTAAGATGAGTAAGTTAGGCCCATTTAAGTGAAGGAACATCATGGATTGCGTACTGATCCGCGCCCAAGAACTCGGGACCCAATTTATCCTTGATTTTGGCCTAATTTGACAATTCTTGTGATATCTGAAATTGTAGGTCTCTTCCTTATCTTTCTAGGGACAGCAAGTTCACCAAAATCTGATATCTGTAGCTCTAGTTATGCTCTGCGCAAGGCAACAAGGTCAGGATGAGTGAAAAATCCGAAAATTAAAAATGTTTAGCAATTAAGCCCAATAATGTAAAGCAGAAACAATGATTGTAAAAGTTATCTAATTTCAGTCTCTCCCTGGCTTTTGAGGCTGTAAACTGCTATTATTGCTTATTAATAATGACCTAACCCTAGACCAAATTAAGGGCCTCTGAATAAGCTTTCCAACAAGGTATCATATGCCTTAATTGGGCTTAATATGAGTAAGTTAGGCCCATTTAAGTGAAGGAACATCATGGACCGCGTACTGATCCGTGCCAGAGAACTCGGGACCCAATTTAGCCTTGATTTTGGCCTAATTTGACAATTCTTGTGAAACATGAAATTGTAGGTCTCTTCCTTACCTTTCTAGGGACAGTAAGATCACCAAAATCCAATATCTGTAGCTCCAGTAATGCTCTGCGTAAGGCAACAAGGTCAGGATGAGTGAAAAATCCGAAAAATAACAATGTTTAGCAATTAAGCCCAATAATGTAAAAGCAGAAACAATGATTGTAAAAGTTGTCTAACTTCAGTCTTCCTGGCTTTTGAGGCTGTAAACTACTATTTATGCTTATTAATCCTGACCTAACCCTAGACAAAATTAAGGGCCTCTGAATAAGCTTTCCAACAAGGTATCATATGCCTTAATTTGGCTTAAGATGAGTAAGTCAGGCCCATTTAAGTGAAGGAACATCATAGACCACGCACTGATCCGTGGCAGAGAACTCTGGACCCAATTTAGCCTTGATTTTGGCCTAATTTGACAATTCTTGTGAAATCTGAAATTGTAGGTCTCTTCCTTATCTTTCTAGGGACAGCAAGATCACCAAAATGCGATATCTGTAGCTCCAGTTATGCTCTACACATGGCAACATGGTCACGATGAGTGAAAAATCCGAAAATTAACAATGTTTAGCAAATAAGCCCAATTAAGCCCAATAATGTAAAAGCAGAAACAATGATTGTAAAAGTTATCTAATTTTACATCTCTCTCTGGCTTTTGAGGCTGTAAACTAGCTATTTATGCTTATTAATCATGACTTAACCCAGACCAAATTAAGGGCCTCTGAATAAGCTTTCCAACAAGGTATCATATGCCTTAATTGGGCTTAAGATGAGTAAGTTAGGCCCATTTAAGTGAAGGAACGTCATGGACCGTGCACTAAACCGCGCCAGAGAACTCGGGACCCAATTTAGCTTCATTTTGGCATAATTTGACAATTCTTGTTAAACCTGAAATTTTAGGTCTCTTCCTTATCTTTCTAGGGACAGCTAGATAACCAAAATCCGATATCTGTTGCTCTAGTTATGCTCTGCGCAAGGCAACAAGGTCAGGATGAGTGAAAAATCCGAAAATTAACAATGTTTAGCAATTAAGCCCAATAATGTAAAAGCAGAAACAATGATTGTAAAAGTTGCCTAATTTCTTTCTATCTCTGGATTTTGAAGCTGTAAACTTCTATTTATGCTAATTTTTCCAGACCTAACCCTAGACCAAATTAGGGGCCTTTGAATAAGCTTTCCAACAAGGTATCATATAACTTAATTGAGCTTAAGATGAGTAAGTTAGGCCCATATAAGTGAAGGAACATCATGGACTGAACTGAACCACGCCAGATAACTCGAGACCAAATTTTGCCTTGATTTTGGCCTAATTTGACAATTCTTGTGAAACCTGAAATTGTTGGTCTCTTCCTTTTCTTTCTAGGGACAGCAAGATCACCAAATTCCGATATTTGTAGCTTTAGTTATGCTCTGCGCAAGGCAACAAGGTCAGGATGAGTGAAAAATTCGAAAATTAACAATGTTTACCAATTAAGCCCAATTAAGCCCAATTAAGCACAATAATGTAAAAGCAAAAACAATGATTGTAAAAGTTGTCTAATTTCCGTCTCTCTCTGGCTTGTGCGGCTGTAAAATGCTATTTATTCTTATTAATCCTGACCTAACCCTAGACAAAATTAAAGGCCTCTGAATAAGCTTTCCAACAAGGTATCATATGCCTTAATTGGGCTGAAGATGAGTAAGTATGGCCCATTTAAGTGACGGAACATCGTGGACAGTGTACCGAGCCGCCCCAGAGTACTCGGGACCCAATTTAGCCTTGATTTTGGCCTAATTTGACAATTCTAGTGAAACCTGAAATTGTAGGTCTCTTCCTTATCTTTCTAGAGACAGTAAGATCACCAAAATCCGATATCTGTAGTTCTAGTTATGCTCTGCGCAAGGGAACAATGTCACGGTGAGTGAAAAATCCAAAAATTAACAATGTTTATTAATTAAGCCCAATAATTTTAAAGCAGAAACAATGATTGTTACAGTTGACTAATTTCCGTCTCTCTCGGGCTTGTGTGGCTGTAAACTGCTATTTATGCTTCTTAATCCTGACCTAACCCTAGACCAAATTAAAAGCATATGAATAAGCTTTCCAACAAGGTATCATATGCCTTAATTGGGATTAAGATGAGTAAGTTAGGCCCATTTAAGTGAAGGAACATCGTGGACTGCGCACTGATCCACGCCAGGGAACTCGGGACCCCATTTATCCTTGATTTTGGCCTAATTTGACAATTCTTGTGAAACATGAAATTGTAGGTCTATTCATTATCTTTCTAGGGATAGCAAGATCACCAAAATCCAATATCTGTAGCTCAAGTTATGCTCGATGCAAGGCAACAAGGTCAGGATGAGTGAAAAATCCTAAAATTAACAATGTTTAGCAATTAAGCCCAATAATGTAAAAGCAGAAACAATGATTGTAAAAGTGGTCTAATTTCCGTCCCTCTCTGGCTTGTGCGGTTGTAAACTCTTGTTTATGCTTATTAATCCTGACCTATCCTTAGGCCAAATTAAGGGTCGCTGAATAAGCTTTCCAACAAGGTATCATATGCCGTAATTGGGCTTAAGATGAGTTAGTTAGGCCCATTTAAGTGAAGGAACATCGTGGACTGCGCACTAACCCGCCCCAGAGTATTCGGGACCCAATTTAGCCTTGATTTTGGCCTAATTTGACAATTCTTGTGAAACCTGAAATTGTAAGTCTCTTCCTTATCTTTCTAGGGACAGCAAGATCACCAAAATCCGATATCTGTAGCTATAGTTATGCTCTGCGCAAAGCAGCAAGGTCAGGATAAGTGAAAAATCCGAAAACTAACAATGTTTAGCAATTAAGCCCAATTAACCCGAATAATGTAAAAGCAAAAACAGTGATTGTAAAAGTTGTCTAATTTCCGTCTCATTCTGGCTTGTGTGGCTGTAAACTGCTATTTGTGCTTATTAATCCTGACCTAACCCTAGACCAAATTAAGGGCCTCTGAATAAGCTTTCCAACAAGGTATCATATGCCTTAATTGGGCTTAAGATGAGTAAGTGAGGCCCATTTAATTGAAGGAACTTCGTGGACTGTGCACTGATCCGCGCCAGAGTACTCGGGACCCAATTTAGCCTTGATTTTGGCCTAATTTGACAATTCTTGAAAACCTGAAATTGTAGGTCTCTTCATTATCTTTCTTGGGACAGCAAGATCACCAAAATCTGAAATCTGTAGTTCCAGTTATGCTCTGCATAAGGCAACAATGTCACGATGAGTGAAAAATCAGAAAATTAACAATGTTTAGCAATTAAGCCCAATTAAGCCCAATAATGTAAAACCAGAAACAATGATTGTAAAAGTTGTCTAATTTCCGTCTCTCTCGGGATTGTGCGGCTGTAAACTGCTATTTATGCTTATTAATCCTGACCTAACCCTAGACCAAATTAAGGGCATCTGAATAAGCTTTCCTACAAGGTATCATATGCCTGAATTTGGATTAAGATGAGTAAGTTAGGCCCATTTAAGTGAAGGAACATCGTGAACTGCGCACTGATACGTGCCAGAGAACTCGGGACCCAATTTATCCTTGATTTTGGCTTAATTTGACAATTCTTGTGAAACTAGAAATTGTAGGTCTCTTCATTATCTTTCTAGGGACAACATGAGCACCAAAATCCAATATCTATAGCTCTAGTTATGCTCGACGCGAGGCAACAAGGTCAGGATGAGTGAAAAATTCTAAAATTAACAATGTTTAGCAATTAAGCGCAATTAAGCCCGATAATGTAAAAGCAGAAACAGTGATTGTAAAAGTTGTCTAATTTCTGTCTCTCTCTGGCTTGTGCGGTTGTAAACTGCTATTTATGCTTATTAATCATGACCTATCCCTAGACCAATTAAGGGCCTCTGAATAAGCTTTCCACGAAGGTATCATATGCCTTAATTGGGCTTAAGATGGGTAAGTTATGCCCATTTAAGTGAAAGAACATCGTGGACGGCGCACTGATCCGCGCCAGAGAACTCGGGACCCAATTTTGCCTTGATTTTGGGACAGCAAGATCACCAAAATCCGATATCTGTAGCTCTAGATATACTCTGCGCAAGGCAACAAGGTCAGGAAGAGTGAAAAATCCGAAAATTAACAATGTTTAGCAATTAATCCCAATTAAGCCCAATTAAGCGCAATAATGTAAAAGCAAAAACAATGATTTTAAAAGTTGTCTAATTTCTGTCTCTCTCTGGCTTGTGTGGCTGTAAACTGCTATTTGTGCTTTTTAATCCTGAGCTAACCCTTGGCCAAATTAAGGTTCTCTGAATAAGATTTCCAACAAGGTATCATATGCCTGAATTGGGATTAAGATGAGTAAGTTAGGCCCAATTAAGTATAGGAACATCGTGGACTGCGCACTGATCCGCTCCAGAGAACCCGGGATCCAATTTAGCCTTGATTTTGGCCTAATTTGACAATTCTTGTGAAACCTGAAATTGTAGGTCTCTTCCCTATGTTTCTAGGGACAGCAAGATCCCCAAAATCCGATATCTGTTGCTCCAGTTATCCTCGGCGCAAGGCAACAAGGTCAGGATGAGCGAAAAATCCGAAAATTAACAATGTTTAGCAATTAAGCCCAATTAAGCGCAATAATGTAAAAGCAAAAACAATGATTGTAAAAGTTGTCTAATTTCCGTCTCTCTCGGGCTTGTGCGGCTGTAAACTGCTATTTATGCTTATTAATCCTGACCTAACCCTACACCAAATTAACGGCCTCTGAATAAGCTTTCCAACAACGTATCATATGCCTGAATTGGGATTAAGATGAGTAAGTTAGGCCCATTTAAGTGAAGGTACATCATGGACCGCGCACTGAACCGCGCCAGAGAACTCGGGACCCAATTTAGCTTGATTTTGGCATAATTTGACAATTCTTGTGAAACCTGAAATTTTAGGTCCCTTCCTTTTCTTTCTAGGGACAGCAAGATCACCAAATTCCGATATCTGTAGCTCTAGTTTTGCTCTGCGCAAGGCAACAAGGTCAGGATGAGTGAAAAATTCGAAAATTAACAATGTTTAGCAATTAAGCCCAATAATGTAAAAGCAAAAACAATGATTGTAAAAGTTGTCTAATTTCCGTCTCTCTCTGGCTTGTGCCGCTGTAAAATGCTATTTATGCTTATTAATCCGGACCTAACCCTAGACCAAATTAAAGGCCTCTGAATAAGCTTTCCAACAAGGCATCATATGCCTTAATTGGGCTTAAGATGAGTAAGTATGGCCTATTTAAGTGACGGAACATCGTGGACTGTGCACCGATCCGCGCCAGAGTACTCGGGACCCAATTTAGCCTTGATTTTGGCCTAATTTGACAATTCTTGTGAAACCTGAAATTGTAGGTCTCTTCCTTATCATTCTAGGGACAGTAAGATTACCAAAATCCGATATCTGTAGTTCTAGTTATGCTCTGCGCAAGGCAACAATGTCACGGTGAGTGAAAAATCCGAAAATTAACAATGTTTGTTAATGAAGCCCAATAATGTAAAAGCAGAAACAATGATTGTTATAGTTGACTAATTTCCGTCTCTCTCAGGCTTGTACGGCTGTAAACTGCTATTTATGCTTATTAATCCTCACCTAACCCTAGACCAAATGAAGAGCATCTGAATAAGCTTTCCAACAAGGTATCATAAGCCTTAATTGGGATTAAGATGAGTAAGGTAGGCCCATTTAAGTGAAGGAACATCGTGGACTGTGCACTGATCCGAGCTAGAGAACTCGGGACACAATTTTGGCTTTATTTTTTCCTAATTTGACAATTCTTGTGAAACCTGAAATTGTAGGTCTCTTTCTTTTCTTTCTAGGGATAGCAAGATCACCAAAATCCAATATCTGTAGCTCAAGTTATGCTCGACGCATGGCAACAAGGTCAGGATGAGTGAAAAATGCTAAAATTAACAATGTTTAGCAATTAAGCCCAATAATGTATAAGCAGAAATAATGATTGTAAAAGTTGTCTAATTTCCGTCTCTCTCTGGCTTGTGCGGTTGTAAACAGCTGTTTATGCTTATTAATCCTGACCTATCCCTAGGCCAAATTAAGGGCCTCTGAATAAGCTTTCCAACAAGGTATCATATGCCTTAATTGGGCTTAAGATGAGTAAGTTATGCCCATTTAAGTGAAAGAACATCGTGGACGGCGCATTGATCCGTACCAGAGAACTCGGGACCCAATTTAGCCTTGATTTTGGCCTAATTTGACAATTCTTTTGAAACTTGAAATTGTAGGACTCTTCAATATCTTTCTAGGGATAGCAAGATTACCAAAATCCGATATCTGTAGCTATAGTTATGCTCTGCACAAGGCAACAAGGTCAGGATAAGTGAAAAATCCGAAAATTAACAATGTTTAGCAATTAAGCCCAATTAAGCCCAATAATGTAAGAGCAAAAACACTGATTGTAAAAGTTGTCTAATTTCCGTCTCTCTATGGCTTGTGTGGCTGTAAACTACTATTTATGCTTATTAATCTTGACCTAACCCTAGACCAAATTAAGGGCCGCTGAATAAGCTTTCCAACAAGGTATCATATGCCGTAATTGGGCTTAAGATGAGTTAGTTAGGCCCATTTAAGTGAAGGAACAGCGTGGACTGCGCACTGATCCGTGCTAGATTTCGGGACCCAATTTAGCCTTGATTTGAGCCTAATTTACCAATTCTTGTGAAACCTGAAATTGTAAGTCTCTTCCTTATCTTTCTAGGGACAACAAGATCACCAAAATCCGATATCTGTAGCTCTAGTTATGCTCTGCGCAAGGCAACAAGGTCAGGAAGAGTGAAAAATCCAAAAATTGACAATGTTTAGCAATTAAGCCCAATTAAGCGCAATAATGTTAAACAAAAACAATGATTGTAAAAGTTGTCTAATTTTCGTCTCTCTCAGGCTTGTGTGGCTGTAAACTGCTATAAATGCTTATTAATCCTGACCTAACCCAAGACCAAATTAAGTGCCTCTGAATAAGCTTTCCAACAAGGTATCATATGCCTGAATTGGAATTAAGATGAGTAAGTGAGGCCCATTTAAGTGAAGGAACATCGTGGACTGCGCACTGATCCGCGCCAGAGAACTCGGGACCCAATTTATCCTTGATTTTGGCTTAATTTGACAATTATTGTGACACCAGAAATTGTAGGTCTCTTCATTATCTTTCTAGGGACAACAAGATCACCAAAATCCAATATCTGTAGCTCTAGTTATGCTCGACGCAAGGCAACAAGGTCAGGATGAGTGAAAAATCCTAAAATTAACAATGTTTAGCAATTAAGCCCAATTAAGCCCAATAATGTAAAAGCATAAACAATGATTGTAAAAGTTGTCTAATTTCCGTCTCTCTCTGGCTTGTGCGGTAGTAAACTGCTATTTATGCTTATTAATCCTGACCTATCCCTAGACCAAATTAAGGGACTCTGAATAAGCGTTCCAAAAAGGTATCATATGCCTTATTTGGGCTTAAGATGAGTAAGTTATGCCCATTTAAGTGAAAGAACATCATGGACGGCGCACTGATCCCCGCCAGAGAACTCGGGACCCAATTTAGCCTTGACTTTGGCCTAATTTAGCAATTATTTTCCTGCAATTGTAGGTCTCTTCATTATCTTTATAGGGATAGCAAGATCACCAAAATTCGATATCTGTAGCTCAAGTTATGCTCTGCGCAAGGCAACAAGGTCAGGATAAGTGAAAAATCTGAAAATTAACAATCTTTAGCAATTAAGCCCAATTAGGCCCAATAATGTAAGAGCAAAAACAACGATTGTAAAAGTAGCCTAATTTACGTGTCTCTATGGCTTGTGTGACTGTAAACTGCTATTTATGCTTATTAATCTTGACCTAACCCTTGACCAAATTAAGGGCCTCTAAATAAGCTTTCCAACAAGGTATAATATGCCTTAATTGGGTTTAAGATGAGTTACTTAGGCCCATTTAAGTGAAGGAACATCGTGGACTGCACACTGACCTGCACCAGATTCGGGACCCTATTTAGCCTTGATTTTAGCCTAATTTGACTAATCTTGTGAAACCAGAAATTGTAGGTCTCTTCCTTATCTTTCTAGGGACAGCAAGATCACCAAAATCCGATATCTATAGCTCTAGATATACTCTGTGCAAGGCAACAAGGTCAGGATGAGTGAAAAATCTGAAAATTAATAATGTTTAGCAATTAATCCCAATTAAGCCCAATTAAGCGCAATAATGTAAAAGCAAAAACAATGATTGTAAAAGTTGTCTAATTTCCGTCTCTCTCTGGCTTGTGTGGTTGTAAACTGCTATTTATGCTTATTAATCCTGACGTAACCCCAAACCAAATTAAGGGCCTCTGAATAAGATTTCCAAAATGGTATCATGCACCTGAATTGGGATTAGGATTAGTAAGTTAGGCCCAATTAAGTGAAGGAACATCGTGGACTGCGCACTGATCCGCTCCAGAGAACCCGGGACCCAATTTAGCCTTGATTTTAGCCTAATTTGACAATTCTTGTGAAAACTGAAATTGTAGGTCTCTTCCTTATCTTTCTAGGGACAGCAAGATCACCAAAATCCGATTTCTGTAGCACTAGTTATGCTCGGCGCAAGGCAACAAGGTCAGGATGAGTGAAAAATCCGAAAATTAACAATGTTTAGCAATTAAGCCCAATTAAGCGCAATAATATAAAAGCAAAAACAATGATTGTAAAAGTTGTCTAATTTCCGTCTCTCTCTGGCTTGTGTGGCTGAAAACTGCTATTTATGCTTATTAATACTGACCTAACCCTAGACCAAATTAAGGGCCTCTGAATAAGCTTTCCAACAAGGTATCATATGCCTTAATTGGGCTTAAGATTAGTAAGTGAGGCACATTTAAGTGAAGGTACATCGTGGACTGTGCACTAATCCTTGCCAGGGTACTCGGGACCCAATTTAGCCTTGATTTTGGCCTAATTTGACAATTCTTCTGAAACCTGAAATTGTAGGTCTCTTCGTTATCTTTCTAGGGACAGCAAGATCTTCAAAATCCTATATCTGTAGTTCTAGTTATGCTCTGCGCCAGGCAACAATGTCACGATGAGTGAAAAATCCGAAAATTAACAATGTTTAGCAATTAAGCACAATTAAGCCAATTAATGTAAAATCAGAAATAATGATTGTAAAAGTTGGCTAATTTCAGTCTCTCTCGGGCTTGTGCGTTTGTAAACTGTTATTTATGCTTATTAATCCTGACCTAACCCTAGACCAAATTAAGGGCATCTGAATAAGCTTTCCAACATGGTATCTTATGGCTTAATTGGGATTAAGATGAGTAAGTTAGGCCGATTTAAGTGCATGAACATCACGGACTGCGTACTGATCTGCGCCAGAGAACTCGGGACCCAATTTATCCTTGATTTTGGCCTAATTTGACAATTCTTGTGAAACCTGAAATTGTAGGTCTCTTCATTATCTTTCTAGGGACATCAACATCTCCAAAATCCAATATCTGTAGATCTAGATATGCTCGACGCAAGGAAACTAGGTCAGGATGGGTGAAAAATCCTAAAATTAACAATGTTTAGCAATTAAGCCCAATTAAGCCCAATAATGTAAAAGCAGAAACAATGATTGTAAAAGTTGTCTAATTTCTGTCTCTCTCTTGTGGGCGAAACTGCTATTTATGCTTATTAACCCTGACCTGTCCCTAGACCAAATTAAGGGCCTCTAAATAAGCTTCCCAACAAGGTATCATATGCCTTAATTGGGCTTATGATGAGTAAGTTATGCCCAATTTAGCCCTGATTTTGGCCTAATTTGACAATGCTTTTGAAACCCAAAATTGTAGGTCTCTTCATTATCTTTCTAGCGACAGCAAGATCACCAAAATCCGATATTTGTAGCTCTAGTTATGCTCTGCGCAAGGCAACAAGGTCAGGATAAGTGAAAAATCCGAAAATTAACAATGTTTATCAATTAAGTCCAATTAAGCGGAATAATGCAAAAGCAAAATCAATGATTGTAAAAGTTGTCTAATTTCCGTCTCTCTCTGTTTTGTGCGGCTGTAAACTGCTATTTATTCTTATTAATCCTGACCTAACCCTAGACCAAATTAAGGGCCTCTGAATAAGCTTTCCAACAAGGTATCATATGCCTTAATTGGGCTTAAGATGAGTAAGTGAGGCCCATTTAAGTGAAGGAACATCGTGGACTGTGTACTGATCCGCGCCAGAGAACTCGGGACCCAATTTAGCCTTGATTTTGGCCAAATTTGACAATTATAGGGAAACCTGAAATTGTAGGTCTCTTCATTATCTTTCTAGCAACAGCAAGATCACCAAAATCCGATATTTGTAGCTCTAGTTATGCACTGCGCAAGGCAACAAGGTCAGGATGAGTGAGAAATCCTAAAATTAACAATGTTTAGCAATTAAGCCCAATAATGTAGGAGCAAAAACAATGATTGTAAAAGTTGTCTAATTGCCGTCTCTCTCTGGCTTGTGATGTTGTAAACTGCTACTTATGCATATTAATCCTTACCTAACCCTAGACCAAATTAAGGGCCTCTGAATAAGCTTCCCAACAAGGTATCATATGCCTTAATTGGGCTTAATATTAGTAAGTTAGGCCCATTTAAGTGAAGAAACGTCATGCACTGCGCACTGATCCGTGCCAGAGAACCCGGGACCCAATTTAGCATTGATTTTGGCCTAATTTGACAATTCTTGGAAAACTTGAAATTGTAGGTCTCTTCCTTATCTTTCTAGGGACAGCAAGATCACCAAAATCCGATATTTGTAGCTCTAGTTATGCTCTGCGCAAGGCAACAAGGTCAGTATGAGTGAAAAATCCAAAAATTAACAATGTTTAGCAATTAAGCCCAATAATGTAAGTGCAAAAACAATGATTGTAAAAGTTGTCTAATTTCCGTCTCTCTCTGGCTTGTGCGGCTGTAAACTGCTAGTTATGTTTATTAATCCTGACCTAACCCTAGACCAAATTAAGGGCCTCTGAATAAGCTTTCCAATAAGGTATCATAAGCCTTAATTGGGCTTAAGATGAGTAAGTTAGGCCCATTTAAGTGAAGGAAAATCATGGATTGCGCCTTGATTCGCGTAAGAGAACTCGAGACACAATTTAACCTTGATTTCGGCCTAATTTGACATTATTGTGAAACCATAAATTGTAGGTCTTTTCCTTATCTTTCTAGGGACAGCAAGATAACGAAAATCCGATATCTGTAGTGCTAGTTATGCTCTGCGCAAGGCAACAAGGTCAGGATGAGTGAAAAATCCGAAAATTAACAATGTTTAGCAATTAAGCCCAATTAAGCCCAATAATGTAAGAGCAAAAACAATGTCTGTAATTTGACAATTCTTGAGAAACATGAAATTGTAGGTCTCTTCCTTGTCTTTCTGTGGACAGCAAGATCACCAAAATCCGATATTTGTAGCTCTAGTTATGCTCTGCGCACGGCAACAAGGCCAAGATGAGTGAAAAATCCGAAAATTAACAATGGTTTGCAATTAAGTCCAATAATGTAAGAGCAAAAACAATGATTGTAAAAGTTGTCTAATTTCCGTCTCTCTCTGGTATGTGCGGCTGTAAAATGCTATTTATGCATAACAATCCTGACCTAACCCTAGACCAAATTAAGGGCCTCTGAATAAGCTTTCCAACAAGGTATCATATGCCTTAATAGGGCTTAAGATGCGTAAGTTAGGCCCATCCGCGTCAGAAAAATCGGGACCCAATTTAGCCTTGATTTTGGTCTAATTTGACAATTCGTGTGAAACCTGAAATTATAGGTCTCTTCCTTATCTTTCTAGGGACAACAGAAAACCAAAATCCGATATCTGTAGCTCTAGTTATGCACTACGCAAGGCAACAAGGTCAGGATTAGTGAAAAATCCGAAAATTAACAATGTTTAGCAATTAAGCCATATTAAGCCCAATAATGTAAAAGCAAAAACAATGATTGTAAAAGTTGTCTAATTTCCGTCTATCTTTGGCTTGTGCGGTTGTAAACTGCTATTTATGCTTATTAATCTTGACCTTACCCAAGAACAAATTAAGGGCCTTTGAATAAGCTTTCCAACTAGGTATCATATGCCTTAATTGGGCTTAAGATGAGTAAGTTAGACCCGTTTAAGTGAAGGATCATCATGGACTACACACTGATCCGCGCCAGAGAACTCGGGACCCAATTTAGCCTTGATTTTGGCCTAATTTGACAATTCTTGCGACACCTGAAATTATAGGTCTCTTCCTTATCTTTCTAGGGACAACAAGATCACCAAAATCCGATATCTGTAGCTCTAGTTATGCTCTGCGAAAGGCAACAAGATCAGGATGAGTGAAAAATCCGAAAATTAACAATGTTTAGCAATTAAGCCCAATAATGTAAAATCAAAAACAATGATTGTAAAGGTTGTCTAATTTTGGTCTCTCTTTGGATTGTGCGGCTGCAAACTGCTATTTATGCTTATTAATCTTGACCTTACCCTAGAACAAATTAAGGGCCTTTGAATAAGCTTTCCAACAAGGTATCATATGCCTTAATTGGGATTAAGATGAGCAAGGCAGACCGATTTAAGTGAAGGAACATCATGGACAGCGCACTAATCCGCGTCAGAGAACTCGGGACCCAACTTAGCCTTGATTTGGGCCAAATTTGACAATTCTTCTGAAACCTGAAATTATAGGTCTCTTCCTTATCTTTCTAGGGACAACAAGATCACCAAAATCCGATATCTGTAGCTCAAGTTATGCTTTACGAAAGGCAACAAGGCCAGGATTAGTGAAAAATCCGAAAATTAACAATGTTTAGCAATTAAGCCCAATAATGTAAAAGCAAAAACAATGATTGTAAAAGTTGTCGAATTTCCGTCTCTCTCTGGCTTGTGCGGCTGTAAACTACTATTTATGCTTATTAATCATGACCTAACCCCCGACCAAATTAAGGACCTCTGAATAAGCTTTCCAACAAGGTATCATATGCCTAAATTGGGCTTAAGATGAGTAAGTTAGGCCCATTTAAGTGAAGGAACATCAAGGACTGTGCACTGATCCGCGCTAGAGAACTCGGGACCCAATTTAGCCTTGATTTTGCCTAATTTGACAATTCTTGTGACACCTGAAATTGTAGGTCTCCTCCTTATCTTTCTAGGGACAGCAAGATCACCAAAATACGATATTTGTAGCTCTAGTTATGCTCTGCGAAAGGCAACAAGGTCAGGATGAGTGAAAAATCCGAAAATTAACAATGTTTAGCAATCAAACCCAATTAAGCCCAATAATGTAAGTGCAAAAACAATGATTGTAAAAGTTGCCTAATTTCCATCTCTTTCTGGCTTGCGCGGCTGTAAACTGCTATTTATGCTTTTTAATCTTGACCTAACCCTAGACCAAATTAAGGGCCTCTGAATAAGCTTTCCAACAAGGTATCATATGCCTTAATTGGGCTTAAGATGAGTAAGTTAGGCCTATTTAAGTGAAGGAACATCATGGATTGCGCACTGATCCGTGCCAGAGAACTCGGGACACAATTTAGCCTTGATTTCTGCCTAATTTGACATTCTTGTGACACCAGAAATTGTAGGTCTCTTCCTTATCTTTCTAGGGACAGCAAGATAACCAAAATCCGATATCTATAGCTCTAGTTATGCTTTGCGCAAGGCAACAAGGTCAGGATGAGTGAAAAATCCGAAAATTAACAATGATTAGTAATTAAGCCCAATTAAGCCCAATAATGTAAGAACAAAAACAATGACCGTAAAAGTTGTCTAATTTCCGTCTCTCTCTGGATTGTGCGGCTGTAAACTGCTATTTATGTATATTAATCCTAACCTAACCCTAGACCAAATTAAGGGCCTCTGAATAAGCTTTCCAACAAGGTATCATATGCCTTATTTGGGCTTAAGATGAGTAAGTTAGGTCCATTTAAGTGAAGGAATATCATGGATTGCGTACTGATCCGCGCCAGAGATCTCGGGACCCAATTTAGCCTTGATTTTTAACTAATTTGACTATTCTTGTGACAAATTGTAGGTCTCTTCCTTATCTTTCTAAGGACCTCAAGATCACCAAAATCCGATATTTGTAGCTCTAGTTATGCCCTGCGCAAGGCAACAAGGTCAGGATGAGTGAAAAATCCGAAAATTAACAATGTTTAGAAATTTAGCCCAATTAAGCCCGATAATGTAAGAGCAAAAACAATGACCGTAAAAGTTGTCTAATTTCCATCTCTCTCTGGCTTGTGCGGCTGTAAACTGCTATTTATGCTTATTAATCCTAACCTAACCCTAGACCAAATTAAGGGCCTCTGAATAAGCTTTCCAACAAGGTTTCATATGCCTTAATTGGGCTTAAGATGAGTAGGTTCAGCCCATTTAAGTGAAGGAACATCATGGATTGCGCACTGATCCGCGCCAGAGAACTCGGGACACAATTTAGTCTTGATTTCGAACTAATTTGACATTCTTGTGAAACCAGAAATTGTAGGTTCTTTCCTTATCTTTCTTGGGACAGCAAGATAACCAAAATCCGATATCTGTAGCGCTAGTTATGCTCTGCGCAAGGCAACAAGGTCTGGATGAGTGAAAAATCCGAAAACTAACGATTTTAGCTATTAAGCCCAATTAAGCCCAATAATGTAAGAGAAAAAACAATGATTGTAAAAGTTGTCTAATTTTCATCTCTCTCTGTCTTGTGTGGCTGTCAACTGCTATTTATGCTTATTAATCTTGACCTAACCCTAGACCAAATTAAGGGCCACTGAATAAGCTTTCCAACAAGGTATCATATGTCTTAATTGGGCTTAAGATGAGTAAGTTAGGTCCATTTAAGTGAAGGAACATCATGGATTGCGTACTGATCCACGCCAGAGAACTCGGGACCCAATTTAGCCTTGATTTTGACTAATTTTACAATTCTTGTGACAAATTGTAGGTCTCTTCCTTATCTTTCTAGGGACATCAAGATCACCAAAATCCGATATCTGTAGCTCTAATTATGATCTGTGCAAGGAAACAAGCTCAGGATGAGTGAAAAATCCGAAAGTTAACAATGTTTAGCAATTAAGCCCAATAATGTAAAAGCAAAAACAATGATTGGAAAAGTTGTCTAATTTTCATCTCTCTCTGTCTTGTGCGGCTGTAAACTGCTATTTATGGTTATTAATCCTAACCTAACCCTAGACCAAATTAAGGGCCTCTGAATAAGCTTTCCAACAAGGTATCATATGCCTTAATTGGGCTTAAGATGAGTAAGTTCGGCCCATTTATGTGAAGGAACATCATGGATTGCGCATTGATCCGTGCCAGAGTACTCGGGACACAATTTAGCCTTGACTTCGGCCTAATTTGTCATTCTTGTGAACCAGAAATTGTAGGTCTCTTCCTTATCTTTCTTGGGACGGCAAGATAACCAAAATCCGATATCTGTAGCGCTCGTTATGCTCTGCGTAAGGCAACATGGTCTGGATGAGTGAAAAATCCGAAAATTAACGATTTTAGCTATTAAGCCTAATTAAGCCCAATAATGTAAGAGAAAAAACAACGATTGTAAAAGTTGTCTAATTTTCATCTCTCTCTGTCTTGTGTGGTTGTAAACTGCTATTTATGCTTATTAATCATGACCTAACGCTAGACCAAGTTAAGGGCCTCTGAATAAGCTTTCCAACAAGGTATCATGTGTCTTAATTGGGCTTAAGATGAGTAAGTTAGGTCCATTTAAGTGAAGGAACATCATGGATTGCGTACTGATCCGTGCCAGAGAACTCGGGGCCCAATTTAGCCTTGATTTTTGACTAATTTGACAATTCTTGTGACAAATTGTTGGTTTCTTCCTTATCTTTCTAGGGACATCAAGATCACCAAAATCCGATATCTGTAGCTCTAATTATGATCTGTGCAAGGAAACAAGCTCAGGATGAGTGAAAAATCCGAAAGTTAAAAATGTTTAGCAATTAAGCCCAATTAAACCCAATAATGTAAAAGCAAAAACAATGATTGTAAAAGTTGTCTAATTTTCGTCTCTCTCTGTCTTGTGCGGCTGTAAACTGCTATTTATGCTTATTAACCGTGACCTAACCCTAGACCAAATTAAGGGCCTCTGAATAAGCTTTCCAACAAGGTATCATATGCCTTATCTGGGCTTAAGATGAGTAAGTTAGGCCCATTTAAGTGAAGGAACATCATGGACTGCGCACTGATCCGCTCCAGAGAACACGGGACCCAATTTATCCTTGATTTGGGCCTAATTTGATAATTCTTGTGAAACCTGAAATTGTTGGTCTCTTCCTTATCTTTCTAGGGAGAGCAAGATCACCAAAATCCGATATATGTAGCTCTAGTTATGCTCTGCGCAAGGCTACAAGGTCAGGATGAGTGAACAATCCGAAAATTAACAATGTTTAGCAATTAAGACCATTTAAGCCTAATAGTGGAAAGGCAAAAACAATGATTGTAAAAGTTGTCTACTTTTCGACTCTCTCTGACTTGTGCGACTGTAAACTGCTATTTATGCTTATTAATCCTGACCTAACCTTAGAACAAATTAAGGGCCTCTGAATAAGCTTTCCAACAAGGTATCATATGTCTTAACTGGGCTTAAGATGAGTAAGTTAGGCCCATTTAAGTGAAGGAACATCATGGACTGCGCACTGATCCGCTCCAGAGAACTCGGGACCCAATTTAGCCTTCATTTTGGCCTAATTGGACAACTGTTGTGAAAACTGAAATTGTAGGTCTCTTCCTTATCTTTCTAGGGACAGCAAGATCACCAAAATCCGATATCTGTAGCTCTAGTTATGCTCTGCACAAGGCAACAAGCTCAGCAAGAGTGAAAAATCCGAAAATTAACAATGTTTAGCAATTAAGCCCGATAATGTAAAAGTAAAAACAATGATTGTAAAAGTTGTCTAAGTTCCGTCTCTCTGTGGCTTGTGCGGCTGTAAACTGCTATTTATTCTTATTAATCATGGCCTAACACTAGACCAAATTAAGGGCCTCTCAATAAGCTTTCCAACAAAGTATCATATCCCTTAAATGGGGACCCAATTTAGCCTTGATTTTGTCCTAATTTGACAATTTTTGTGAAACCAGAAATTGTAGGTCTCTTCCTTATATTTTTAGGGACAAAAAGATTACCAAAATCCGATATCTGTAGCTCGATTTATGCTCTGAGCAAGGCAACATGGTCAGGATGAGTGAAAAATCCGAAAACTAACAATGATTTGTAATTAAGCCCAATTAAGACCAATAATGTAAGAGCAAAAACAATGACCGTAAAAGTTGTTTAATTTCCTTCTCTCTCTGTCTTGTGTGGCTTCATACTGCTATTTATGCTTATTAATCATGACCCAACCCTAGACCAAATTAAGGACCTCTGAATACGCTTTCCAACGAGGCATCATATGCCTTAATCAGGCTTAAGATGAGTAAGTTAGGCCCATTAAAGTGAAGGAACATCATGCACTGCGCACTGATCCGCGCCAGAGAACTCGGGACCCAATTTAGCCTTGATTTTGGCATCATTTGACAATTCTTGTGAAACACGAAATTGTAGGTCTCTTACTTATCTTTCTAGGGACAGCAAGATGACCAAAATCCAATCTTTGTAGCTCTAGTTATGCTCTGTGCAAGGTAACAAGGTCAGGATGAGTGAAAAATCCGAAAATTAACAATGTTTATCAATTAAGCCCAATTAAGCCCAATAATGTAAAAGCGAAAATAATGATTGTAAAATTGTCTAATTTACGTCTCTCACTATCTTGTACGACTGTAAACTGCTATATATGCTTATTAATCATGACCTAACCCTAGACCAAATTAAGGGCCTCTGAATAAGCTTTCCAACAAGGTATCATATGCCTTAATTAGGCTTAAGATGAGTAAGTTAGGACCATTTAAGTGAAGGAACATCATTGACTGCCCACCGAAGCGCGCCTGAGAACTCGGGACCTAGTTTAGCCTTGATTTTGGCCTAATTTGACAATTCTTGTGAACCTTGAAATTGTAGGTCTCTTCCTTATCTTTTTAGAGACTGCAAGATCACCAAAATCCGATATCTGTAGCTCTAGTTATGCTCTGCGCAAGGGAACAAGGTCAGGATGAGTGAAAAATCCGAAAGTTAACAATGTTTAGCAATTAAGCCCAATATACCCAATAATGTAAAAGCAAAAACAATGATTGTAAAAGTTGTCTAATTTTCGTCTCTCTGTGGCTTGTGCGGCTGTAAACTGGTATTTATGCTTACTAATCTTGACCTAACCTTGGACCATATTAAGGGCCTCTGAATAAGCTTTCTAACAAGGTACCATATGCCTTAATTGGGCTTTTGATGAGTAAGTTAGTCCCATTTAAGTGAAGGAACATCATGAACTGCACATTGATCCCCGCCAGAGAACTCGGGACCCAATTTAGCTTTGATTTTGGCCATAACTTGAAAACTCTCGTGAAACCTGAAATTGTAGGTCTTTTCCTTATCTTTCTAGGGACAGCAAGATCACCATCTAGTTATGCTCTGCGCAAGGCTACAAGGTCAGGATGAGTGAGAAATCCAAAAATTAACAATGTTTAGCAATTAAGACCATTTAAGCCCAATAATGTAAAGGCAAAAACAGTGATTGTAAAAGTTGTCTAATTTTTTACTCTCTCTAGCTTGTGCGATTGTAAACTGCTATTTATGCTTATTAATCCTGACCTAACCTTAGACCAAATTAAGGGCCTCTGAATATCCTTTCCAACAAGGTATGATATGCCTTAACTGGGCTTAAGATGAGTAAGTTAGGCCCATTTAAGTGAAGGAACATCATGGACTGCATACCGGTCCGCGCCAGAGAACTCGGGACCCAATTTAGCCTTGATTTTGGCCTAAATTGACAATTTTTGTGAAACCAGAAATTGTAGGTCTCTTCCTTATCTTTCTAGGGACAGCAAGATCACCAAAATCCGATATCTGTAGCTCATGTTATGCTCTGAGCAAGACAACAAGGTCAGGATGAGTGAAAAATCCGAAAGTTAACAATGTTTTGCAATTAAGCCCAATTAAGCCCAATAATGTAAAAGCAAAAACAATGATTGCAAAAGTTGTCTAATTTCCGTCTCTCTCTGTCTTGTGCCGTTGTAAACTGCTATTTATGCTTATTAATCAGGACCTAACCCTAGACCAAATTAAGGACCTCTGAATACGCTTTCCAACGAGGCATCATATGCCTTAATTGGGCTTAAGATGAGTAAGTTAGGCCCATTAAATTGAAGGGACATCTTGCACTGCACACTGATCCGCGCCAGAGAACTCGGGACCCAATTGAGCCTTGATTTTGGCCTAATTTGACAATTCTTGTGAAACCCGAAATTGTAGCTCTCTTACTTATCTTTCTAGGGATAGCAAGATCACCAAAATCCAATATTTGTAGCTCTAGTTATGCTCTGCGCAAGGCAACAAGGTCAGGATGAGTGAAAAATCCGAAAATTAACAATGTTTTGCAATTAAGCCCAATTAAGCCCAATAATATAAAAGCAAAAATAATGATTGTAAAAGTTGTATAATTTCCGTCTCTATCTATCTTGTGCAACTGTAAACTGCTATTTATGCTTATTAATCCTGACCTAACCTTAGACCAAATTAAGGGCCTCTGAATATCCTTTCCAACAAGGTATGATATGCCTTAACTGGGCTTAAGATGAGTAAGTTAGGCCCATTTAAGTGAAGGAACATCATGGACTGCATACCGGTCCGCGCCAGAGAACTCGGGACCCAATTTAGCCTTGATTTTGGCCTAAATTGACAATTTTTGTGAAACCAGAAATTGTAGGTCTCTTCCTTATCTTTCTAGGGACAGCAAGATCACCAAAATCCGATATCTGTAGCTCATGTTATGCTCTGAGCAAGACAACAAGGTCAGGATGAGTGAAAAATCCGAAAGTTAACAATGTTTTGCAATTAAGCCCAATAATGTAAAAGCAAAAACAATGATTGCAAAAGTTGTCTAATTTCCGTCTCTCTCTGTCTTGTGCCGTTGTAAACTGCTATTTATGCTTATTAATCAGGACCTAACCCTAGACCAAATTAAGGACCTCTGAAAACGCTTTCCAACGAGGCATCATATGCCTTAATTGGGCTTAAGATGAGTAAGTTAGGCCCATTAAAGTGAAGGGACATCTTGCACTGCACACTGATCCGCGCCAGAGAACTCGGGACCCAATTGAGCCTTGATTTTGGCCTAATTTGACAATTCTTGTGAAACCCGAAATTGTAGCTCTCTTACTTATCTTTCTAGGGATAGCAAGATCACCAAAATCCAATATTTGTAGCTCTAGTTATGCTCTGCGCAAGGCAACAAGGTCAGGATGAGTGAAAAATCCGAAAATTAACAATGTTTTGCAATTAAGCCCAATTAAGCCCAATAATATAAAAGCAAAAATAATGATTGTAAAAGTTGTATAATTTCCGTCTCTATCTATCTTGAGCAACTGTAAACTGCTATTTATGCTTATTAATCATGACCTAACCCTAGACCAAATTAAGGGCCTCTGAATAAACTTTCCAACAAGGTATCATATGCCTTAATTAGGCTTAAGATGAGTAATGTAGGCCCATTTAAGTGAAGGAACATCATGGATTAAGCACTGAAGCACGCCTGAGAACTCGGGACCCAGTTTAGCCTTGATTTTGGCCTAATTTGAAATTTCTTGTGAACCTTGAAATTGTTCGTCTCTTCCTTATCATTCTAGAGACTGCAAGATCACCAAAATCTAATATCTGTAGCTCTAGTTATGCACTGTACAAGGCAACAAGGTCAGCATGAGTGAAAAATCTGAAAAACAACAATGTTAAGCAATTAAGCCCAATTAAGCCCAATAATGTAAAAGCAAAAACAATGATTGTAAATGTTGTCTAATTTCCGTCTCTCTCGGCTTGTACGGCTGTAAACTGCTATTTCGCTTATTAATCATGACCTAACCCTAGACCAAATTAAGGGCCTCTGTATAAGCTTTCCAACAAGGTATCATATGCCTTAATTGGGCTTAAGATGATTAAGTTAGGCCCATTTAAGTGAAGGAACATCATGGATCGCACACTGATCCGCGCAAGAGAACGAGGGACCCAATTTTGCCTTGATTTTGGCCTAATTTGATAATTCTGGTAAACCTGAAATTGTAGGTCTCTTCCTTATCTTTCTAGGGAGACAAGATCATCAAAATCCGATATATGTAGCTCTTGCTATGCTCTATGCAAGGCAACAAGGTCAGATGGGTTAAAAATCCAAAATTAACAATGTTTAGCAATTAAGCCCGATAATGTAGAAGCAAAAACAATGATTGTAAAAGTTGTCTAAATTCAGTCTCTCCTTGGCTTGTGCGGCTGTTAACTGCTATTTATGCTTATTAATCCTGACCTAACCCTAGGCCAATTTAAGGGCCTCTGTATAAGCTTTCCAACAAGGTATCATATGCCTTAATTAGGCTTAAGATCAGTAAGTTAGGCCCATTTAAGTGAAGGAACATCATGCACTGCGCACTGATCCGCGCCAGAGAACTCGGGACCCAATTTAACCTTGATTTTGGCCTAATTTGACAATTCTTTTGATGCCTGAAATTGTAGGTCTCTTCCTTATCTTCGAGGGATAGCAAGATCACCAAAATCCGATATCTGTAGCTCTAGTTATGCTCTGTACAAGACAACAAGGTCAGGATGAGTGAAAAATCCGAAAATTAACAATGTTTTGCAATTAAGCCCAATTAAGCCCAATAATGTAAAAGCAAAAACAATGATTGCAAAAGTTGTCTAATTTCCGTCTCTCTCTGTCTTGTGCCGTTGTAAACGGCTATTTATGCTTATTAATCAGGACCTAACCCTAGACCAAATTAAGGACCTCTGAATACGCTTTCCAACGAGGCATCATATGCCTTAATTGGGCTTAAGATGAGTAAGTTAGGCCCATTAAAGTGAAGGGACATCTTGCACTGCACACTGATCCGCGCCAGAGAACTCGGGACCCAATTGAGCCTTGATTTTGGCCTAATTTGACAATTCTTGTGAAACCCGAAATTGTAGCTCTCTTACTTATCTTTCTAGGGATAGCAAGATCACCAAAATCCAATATTTGTAGCTCTAGTTATGCTCTGCGCAAGGCAACAAGGTCAGGATGAGTGAAAAATCCGAAAATTAACAATGTTTTGCAATTAAGCCCAATTAAGCCCAATAATATAAAAGCAAAAATAATGATTGTAAAAGTTGTATAATTTCCGTCTCTATCTATCTTGTGCAACTGTAAACTGCTATTTATGCTTATTAATCCTGACCTAACCTTAGACCAAATTAAGGGCCTCTGAATATCCTTTCCAACAAGGTATGATATGCCTTAACTGGGCTTAAGATGAGTAAGTTAGGCCCATTTAAGTGAAGGAACATCATGGACTGCATACCGGTCCGCGCCAGAGAACTCGGGACCCAATTTAGCCTTGATTTTGGCCTAAATTGACAATTTTTGTGAAACCAGAAATTGTAGGTCTCTTCCTTATCTTTCTAGGGACAGCAAGATCACCAAAATCCGATATCTGTAGCTCATGTTATGCTCTGAGCAAGACAACAAGGTCAGGATGAGTGAAAAATCCGAAAGTTAACAATGTTTTGCAATTAAGCCCAATAATGTAAAAGCAAAAACAATGATTGCAAAAGTTGTCTAATTTCCGTCTCTCTCTGTCTTGTGCCGTTGTAAACTGCTATTTATGCTTATTAATCAGGACCTAACCCTAGACCAAATTAAGGACCTCTGAATACGCTTTCCAACGAGGCATCATATGCCTTAATTGGGCTTAAGATGAGTAAGTTAGGCCCATTAAAGTGAAGGGACATCTTGCACTGCACACTGATCCGCGCCAGAGAACTCGGGACCCAATTGAGCCTTGATTTTGGCCTAATTTGACAATTCTTGTGAAACCCGAAATTGTAGCTCTCTTACTTATCTTTCTAGGGATAGCAAGATCACCAAAATCCAATATTTGTAGCTCTAGTTATGCTCTGCGCAAGGCAACAAGGTCAGGATGAGTGAAAAATCCGAAAATTAACAATGTTTTGCAATTAAGCCCAATTAAGCCCAATAATATAAAAGCAAAAATAATGATTGTAAAAGTTGTATAATTTCCGTCTCTATCTATCTTGAGCAACTGTAAACTGCTATTTATGCTTATTAATCATGACCTAACCCTAGACCAAATTAAGGGCCTCTGAATAAACTTTCCAACAAGGTATCATATGCCTTAATTAGGCTTAAGATGAGTAATGTAGGCCCATTTAAGTGAAGGAACATCATGGATTAAGCACTGAAGCACGCCTGAGAACTCGGGACCCAGTTTAGCCTTGATTTTGGCCTAATTTGAAATTTCTTGTGAACCTTGAAATTGTTGGTCTCTTCCTTATCATTCTAGAGACTGCAAGATCACCAAAATCTAATATCTGTAGCTCTAGTTATGCACTGTACAAGGCAACAAGGTCAGCATGAGTGAAAAATCTGAAAAACAACAATGTTAAGCAATTAAGCCCAATTAAGCCCAATAATGTAAAAGCAAAAACAATGATTGTAAATGTTGTCTAATTTCCGTCTCTCTCTGGCTTGTACGGCTGTAAACTGCTATTTCTGCTTATTAATCATGACCTAACCCTAGACCAAATTAAGGGCCTCTGTATAAGCTTTCCAACAAGGTATCATATGCCTTAATTGGGCTTAAGATGATTAAGTTAGGCCCATTTAAGTGAAGGAACTTCATGGACTGCACACTGATCCGCGCAAGAGAACGAGGGACCCAATTTTGCCTTGATTTTGGCCTAATTTGATAATTCTGGTAAACCTGAAATTGTAGGTCTCTTCCTTATCTTTCTAGGGAGACAAGATCATCAAAATCCGATATCTGTAGCTCTTGCTATGCTCTATGCAAGGCAACAAGGTCAGCATGGGCTAAAAATCCGAAAATTAACAATGTTTAGCAATTAAGCCCGGTAATGTAGAAGCAAAAACAATGATTGTAAAAGTTGTCTAAATTCAGTCTCTCCTTGGCTTGTGCGGCTGTTAACTGCTATTTATGCTTATTAATCCTGACCTAACCCTAATCCAATTTAAGGGCCTCTGTATAAGCTTTCCAACAAGGTATCATATGCCTTAATTAGGCTTAAGATCAGTAAGTTAGGCCCATTTAAGTGAAGGAACATCATGCACTGCGCACTGATCCGCGCCAGAGAACTCGGGACCCAATTTAACCTTGATTTTGGCCTAATTTGACAATTCTTTTGATGCCTGAAATTGTAGGTCTCTTCCTTATCTTCGAGGGATAGCAAGATCACCAAAATCCGATATCTGTAGCTCTAGTTATGCTCTGTACAAGACAACAAGGTCAGGATGAGTGAAAAATCCGAAAATTAACAATGTTTACCAATTATGTCAAATTAAGCCCAATAATGTAAAAGCAAAAACAATGATTGTAAAAGTTGTCCAATTTTCGTCTCCCTCTGGCTTGTGCGGCTGTAAACTGCTACTTTTGCTTATTAATCATTACCCAACCCTAGACCAAATTAAGGGCCTCTGAATAAGCTTTCCAACAAGGTATCTTATTTCTTAATTGGGCTTAAGATGAGTAAGTTAGGCCCATTTAAGTGAAGGAAAATCATGGACTGCACACTGATCCGTGCCAGAGAATTCGGGACCCAATATAGCCATGATTTTGGCCTAATTTGACAATTCGTGTGAAACCTGAAATTGTAGGTCTCTTCCTTGTCTTTCTAGGGACTGCAAGATGACCAAAATCCGATATCTGTAGCTCTAGTTATGCTTTGGTTAAGCAAACAAGGTCAGGATGAGTGAAAAATCCGGAAATTAACAATGTTTAGCAATTAAGCCTAATAATGCAAAAGCAAAAACAATGATTGTAAAAGTTGTCTAATTTCCGTCTCTTTCTCTCTTGTGCGGCTGTAAACTGGTATTTATGCTTATTAATCTTGACCAAACCCTAGACCAAATTAAAGGCCTCTTAATAAGTTTTCCAACAAGGTATCATATGGCTTCATTGGGCTTAAGATGAGTAAGTTAGGCCCATTTAAGTTAAGGAGCATCATGGACAGCGCACTGAACCGTGCCAGAGAACTCGGGACCCAATTTAGCCTTGATTTTTGCCAAATTTGACAATTCTTGTGAAACCTAAAATTGTAGGTATCTTCCTTACCTTTCTAGGGGCATCAAGATCAGCAAAATCCGATATCTGTAGCTCTAGTTATGCTCTGCGCAAGGCAACAAGGTCAGGATGAGTGAGAAATATGAAAATTAACAATGTTTAGCAATTAACCCCAATTAAGCTCAATAATGTAAAAGCAAAAACAATGATTGTAAAAGTTGTCTAATTTCCGTCTCTCTCTGGCTTGTGCGGCTATAAACTGCTATTTATGCTTATTAATCCAGACCTAACCCTAGACCAAATTAAGGGCCTCTGAATAAGCTTTCCAACAAGGTATCATATGCTTTAACTGGGCTTAAGATGAGTAAGTTAGGCCCATTTAAGTGAGGGAACATCATGGACCGCGCACTGATCCACGCCAGAGAACTCGGGACCCAATTTAGCCTTGATTTTTGACAATTCTTGGTAAACCTGAAATTGTAGGTCTCTTCCTTATCTTTCTAGGGACTGTAAGATCACCAAAATCCGATATATGTAGCTCTAGTTATGCTCTGTGCAAGGCAACAAGGTCAGGATGAGTGAAAAATCCGAAAATTAACAATGTTTGGTAATTAAGCCCAATAATGTAAAAGCAAAAACAATGATTGTAAAAGTTGTCTAATTTCCGTCTCTCTCTGTCTTGTGCTGCTGTAAACTGCTATTTATGCTTATTAGCTATGACTTAACCCTAGACTAAATTAAGGGCCTCTGAATAAGCTTTCCAACAAGGTATCATATGGCTTCATTGGGCTTAAGATGAGTAAGTTAGGCCCATTTAAGTGAAGGAACATCATGGACTGCGCACTAATCCGCGCTAGAGAACTCGGGACCCAATTTAGCCTTGATTTTGGCCTAATTTTACAATTCTTGTGAAACCTGAAATTGTAGGTCTCTTCCTTATCTACCTAGGGACATCAAGATCACCAAAATCTGTTATCTGTAGCTCTAGTTATGCTCTGTGCAAGGCAACAAGGTCTGCATGAGTGAAAAATCCGAAAATTAACAATGTTTAGCAATTAAGCCCAATAATGTAAAAGCAAAAATAATGATTATAAAAGTTGTCTAATTTTCATCTCTCTCTGGCTTGTACGGCTGTAAACTGCTATTTATGCTTATAATTCCTGACCTAACCCTAGACCAAATTAAGGGTCTCTGAATAAGCTTTCCAACAAGGTATCATATGGCTTCATTGGGCTTAAGATGAGTAAGTTAGGCCCATTTAAGTGAAGCAACATCATGGACAACGCACTTATCCGCGCCAGAGAACTCGGGACCCAATTTAGCCTTGATATTGGCCTAATTTGACAATTCTTGTTAAACCTGAAATTATAGGTCTCTTCCCCAATATTCCAGGGACAGCAAGATCACCAATATCCGATATCTGTAGCTCTAGTTAAGCTCTGTGGAAGGCAATAAGGTCAGGATGAGTGAAAAATCCGAAAGTTAACAATGTTTAGCAATTAAGCCCATTAATGTAAAAGCAAAAACAATGATTGTGAAAGTTGTCTAATTTCCGTCTCTCTCTGTCTTTTGCGGCTGTAAATTGCTACTTATGCTTATTAATCATGACCTAACACTAGACCAAATCAAGGGACTCTGAATAAGCTTTCCAACGTGGTATCATATGCCTTAATTTGGCTTAAGATGAGTAAGTTAGGCCCATTTAAGTGAAGGAACATCATGGACAGCGGACTAATCCGTGCCAGAGAACTCGGGACCCAATTTTACCTTGATTTTTGCCTAATTTGACAATTCTTGTGAAACGTAAAATTGTACGTCTCTTCCTTATCTTTCTAGTGGCATCAAGATCACCAAAATCCGATATCTGTAGCTCTAGTTATGCTCTGCGCAAAGCAACAAGGTCAGGATGAGTGAAAAATCTGAAAATTAACAATGTTTAGCAATTAAGCCCAATAAAGCTCAATAATGTAAAAGCAAAAACAATGATTGTAAAAGTTGTCTAATTTCCGTCTCTCTCTGGCTTGTGCAGCTATAAACTGCTATTTATGCTTATTAATCCAGACCTAACCCTAGACCAAATTAAAGGCCTCTGAATAAGCTTTCCAACAAGGTATCATATGCCTTAACTGGGCTTAAGATGAGCAAGTTAGGTCCATTTAAGTAAAGGAACATCATGGACTGCGCACTGATCCACGCCAGAGAACTCGGGACCCAATTTGGCCTTGATTTTGGCCTAATTTGACAATTCTTGGTAAACCTGAAATTGTAGGTCTCTTCCTTATCTTTCTAGGGACAACAAGATCACCAAAATCCGATATCTGTAGCTCTAGTTTCGCTGTACGCAAGGCCACAAGGTCAGGATGAGTGAAAAATCCGAAAGTTAACAATGTTTAGCAATTAAGCCCAATTAAGCCCAATAATGTAAAAGCAAAAACAATGATTGTAAAAGTTGTCTAATTTTCGTCTCTCTATGTATTTTGCGGCTTTAAACTGCTATTTATACTTATTAATCGTGACGTAACCCTAGACCAAATTAAGGGCCTCTGAATAAGATTTCCAACAAGGTATCATATGCCTTATCTGGGCTTAAGATGAGTAAGTTAGGCCGATTTAAGTGAAGGAACATCATGGACTGTGCATTGATCCGCGCCAGAGAAATCGGGACCCAATTTAGCCTTGATTTTGGCCTAATTTGACAATTCTTGTGAAACCTAAAATTGTAGGTCTCTTCCTTATCTTTGTAGGGACAGCAAGATCTCCAAAATCCGATATTTGTAGCTCTAGTTATGCTCTGCGCAAGGCAACAAGGTCAGCATGTGAAAAATTCGAAAATTAACAATGTCTAGCAATTAAGCCCGATAATGTAAAAGCAAAAACAATGATTGTAAAAGTTGTCTAATTTCCGTCTCTGGCTTGTGTGGCTGTACACTGCAATTTATGCTTATTAATCGTGACCTAACCGTAGACCAAATTAAGGGCCTCTGAATAACCTTTCCAACAAGGTATCATATGCATTAATTTGGCTTAAGATGATTAAGTTGGGCCCATTTAAGTGAAGGAACATCATGCACTGTGCACTAATCCGCGCCAGAGAACTCGGGACCCAATTTAGCCTTTATTTTGGCCTAATTTGCCAATTCTTTTGAAACATGAAATTGTATGTCTCTTCCTTTTCTTACTAGGGACAGCACGATTACCAAAATCCGATATCTATATCTCTAGTTATGCTCCACGCAAGGCAACAAGGTCAGGATGAGTGAAAAATCCAAAAATTAACAATGTTTAGCAATTAAGCCCAATTAAGCCCAATAATGTAAAAGCAAAAACAATGATAGTAAAAGTTGTCTAATTTCCGTCTCTCTCTGGCTTGTGTGGCTGTAAACTGCTACTTATGCTTATTAATCCGGACCCAACCCATGACCAAATTAAGGGCCTCTGAATAAGCTTTCCAAGAAGGTATCATATGCCTTAATAGGGCTTTAGATGAGTAAGTTAGGCCCATTTAAGTGAAGGAACATCAGGGACTGCGCACTAATCCGCGCCAGAGAACTCGGGACCCAATTTAGCCTTGATTTTGGCCTAATTTGACAATTCTTGTGAAACCTGAAATTGTAGGTCTCTTCCTTGTCTTTCTAGGGACTGTAAGATCACCAAAATCCGATATCTGTAGCTCTAGTTATGCTCTGCGCAAGGCAACATGGTCAGGATGAGTGAAAAATCCGAAAATTAACAATGTTTGGCAATTAAGCCCAATAATGTAAAAGCGAAAACAATGATTGTAAAAGTTGTCTAATTTCTTTCACTCTCTGTCTTGTGCTGCTATAAACTGCTATTTATGCTTATTAATTATGACCTAACCTAGACCAAATTAAGGGCCTCTGAAGAAGCTTTCCAACAAGGTATCATATGCCTTAACTTCGCTTAAGATGAGAAAGTTAGGCCCATTTAAGTGAAGGAACATCATGGACTGCGCACTGATCCGTGCCAGAGAACTCGGGACCCAATTTAGCCTTGATTTTGGCCTAATTTGACAATTCTAATAAAACCTGAAATTGTAGGTCCCTTCCTTATCTTTCTTGGGACATCAAGATCACCAAAATCCGATATCTGTAGCTCCAGTTATGCTCTGCCCAAGGCAACAAGGTCGGGATGAGTGAAAAATCCGAAAATTAACAATGTTTAGCAATTAAGCCCAATTAAGCCCAATAATGTAAAATAAAAAACAATGATTGTTAAAGTTGTCTAATTTCCGTCTCTCTCTGGCTTGTGCGGCTGTAAACTGCTACTTATGCTTATTAATCCTGACCTAACCCTAGACCAAATTAAGGGCCTCCGAATAAGCTTTCCAACAAGGTATCATTTGCCTTAACTGGGATTAAGATGAGTAAGTTAGTCCTATTTAAGTGAAGGAACATCATGGACTACGCACCGATCCTCTCCAGAGAACTCGGGACCGAATTTAGCCATGATTTTGGCCTAATTTAATAATTCTTGTGAAACCTTAAACTGTAGGTCTCTTCCTTATCTTTCTAGGGACAACAAGATCTGCAAAATCTGATATATGTAGCTCTAGTTATGCTCTGCGCAAGGGAACAAGGTCAGGATGAGTGAAAAAGTCAAAAATTAACAATGTTTAGCAATTAAGCCAAATAATGTAAAAGCAAAAACAATGATTGTAAAAGTTGTCTAATTTATGTCTCTCTCTGTCTTGTGCGGCTGTAAACTGCTATTTATGCTTATTAATCAAAACCTAACCTTAGACCAAACTAAGGACCTCTGAATAAGCTTTCCAACAAGGTATCATATGCCATAATTGGGCTTAAGATGAGTAAGTTAGGCCCATTTATGTGAAGGAACATCATGGACTGCGCACTGATCCGTGACAGAGAACTCGAGACCCAATTTAGCCTTCATTTTGGCCTAATTTGACAATTCTTGTGAAACCTGAAATTGTAGGTCTCTTCCTTATCTTTCTAGGGACAGGAATATCACCAAAATCCGATATCTGTAGCTCAAGTTATGCTCTGCCCAAGGCAACAAGGTCAGGATGAGTGAAAAATCCGAAAATAAACAATGTTTAGCAATTAAGCCCAATAATGTAAAAGCAAAAAAAAAAATGATTGTAAAAGTTGTCTAATTTCCGTCTCTCTCTGTCTTGTGCGGCAGTAAACTGCTATTTATGCTTATTAATCGTGACCTAACCCTAGATCAAATTAAGGGCCTCTGAATAAGCATTCCAACAAGGTATCATGTGCCTTAACTGGGCTTAAGATGAGTATGTTAGGCCCATTTAAGTGAAGGAACATCATGGACTGCGAACCGATCCGCGCCAGAGAACTTGGGACCCATTTTAGCCTTGATTTTTGACAATTCTTGGTAAACCTGAAATTGTAGGTCTCTTCCTTATCTTTCTAGGGACTGTAAACCCAATAATGTAAAAGCAAAAACAATGGTTGTAAAAGTTGCCTAATTTCCGTCTCTCTCTGGTTTGTGCTGCTGTAAACTGCTATTTATGCTTATTAATCCTGACCTAACCCTAGACCAAATTAAGGGCCTCCGGATAAGCTTTCCAACAAGTTATCATTTGCCTTAACTGGGCTTAAGATGAGTAAGTTAGTCCCATTTAAGTAAAGGAACATCATGGACTGTGCACCTATCCTCTCAGAGAACTCGCGACCGAATTTAGCCATGATTTTGGCCTAATTTGATAATTCTTGTGAAACCTTAAATTGTAGGTCTCTTCCTTATCTTTCTAGGGACAACAAGATCATCAAAATCTGATATCTGTAGCTCTAGTTATGCTCTACACAAGGCAACAAGGTCAGGATGAGTGAAAAATCCGAAAATTAACAATGTTTAGCAATTAAGCAAAATAATGTAAAAGCAAAAACAATGATTGTAAAAGTTGTCTAATTTCTGTCTCTCTCTGTCTTGGCTGCTGTAAACTGCTATTTATGCTTATTAATTATGACCTAACCCTAGACCAAATTAAGGGCCTCTGAATAAGCTTTCCAACAAGGTATCATATGCCTTAACTAGGCTTAAGATGAGTAAGTTAGGCCCATTTAAGTAAAGGAACATCATGAACTGCGCACTGATCCGTGCTAGAGAACTTGGGACCCAATTTAGCCTTGATTTTGGCCAAATTTGAAAATTCTAATGAAACCTGAAATTGTAGGTCCCTTCCTTATCATTCTTGGGACATCAAGATCACCAAAATCTGATATCTGTAGCTCTAGTTAGGCTCTCTGCCCAAGGCAACAAGGTCAGGATGAATGAAAATTCCAAAAATTAACAATGTTTAGCAATTAAGCCCAATAATGTAAAAGCAAAAACAATGATTGTAAAAGTTGTCTAATTTATGTCTCTCTCTGTCTTGTGCTGCTGTAAACTGCTATTTATGCTTATTAATTATGACCTAACCCTAGACCAAATTAAGGGCCTCTGAATAAGCTTTCAAACAATGTATCATATGCCTTAACAGGGCTTAAGATGAGTAAGTTAGGCCCATTTAAGTGAAGGAACATCATGGACTGCGCACTGATCCGTGCCAGAGAACTCGGGACCCAATTTGGCCTTGATTTTATCCAAATTTGACAATTCATGTGATACCTGAAATTGTAGGTCCCTTCCTTATCTTTCTTAGGACATCAAGATCACCAAAATCCGATATATGTAGCTCTAGTTATGCTGTGCGCAAGGCAACAAGGTCAGGATGAGTGAAAAATCAGAAAATTAACAATGTTTAGCAATTAAGACCGATTAAGCCCAATAATGTAAAAGCAAAAATAATGATTGTAAAAGTTGTTTAATTTTCGTCTCTCTCTGGCTTGTGCGGCTGTAAACTGCTATTTATGCTTATTAATCCTGACCTAACCCTAGACCAAATTAAGGGCCTCCAAATAAGCTTTCCAACAAGGTATCATTTGCCTTAATTGGGCTTAAGATGAGTAAGTTAGGCCCATTTAAGTGAAGGAACATCATAGACTGCGCACCGATCCTCTCCAGAGAACTCGGGACCTAATTAACCGTTATTTTGGCCTAATTGGATAATTCTTGTGAAACCTTAAATTGTAGGTCTCTTCCTTATCTTTCTAGGGACAACAAGATCACCAAAATCTGATATCTGTAGCTCTAGTTATGCTCTGCGCAAGGCAACAAGGTCAGGATGAGTGAAAAATCCGAAAATTAACAATGTTTAGCAATTAAGACCAATAATGTAAAAGCAAAAACAATGATTGTAAAAGTTGTCTAATTTCTGTCTCTCTCTATCTTGTGCGGCTGTAAACTGCTATTTATGCTTATTAATCATGACCTAACCTTAGACCAAATTAAGGGCCTCTGAATAAGCTTTCCAACAAGGTATCATATGCCTTAATTGGGCTTAAGATGAGTAAGTTAGGCCCATTTATGTGAAGGAACATCAAGGACTGCGCACTGATCCGTGATAGAGAACTCGAGACCCAATTTAGCCTTCATTTTGGCCTAATTTGACAATTCTTGTGAAACCTGATATTGTAGGTCTCTTCCTTATCTTTCTAGGGACAGGAAGATCACCAAAATCCGATATCTGTAGCTCAAGTTATGCTCTGCCCAAGGCAACAAGGTCAGGATGAGTGAAAAATCCGAAAATTAACATTGTTTGGCAATTAAGCCCAATAATGTAAAATCAAAAACAATGATTGTAAAAGTTGTCTAGTTTTCGTCTCTCTCTGTCTTGTGCGGCTGTAAACTGCTATTTATGCTTATTAATCGTGACCTAACCCTAGATCAAATTAAGGGCCTATGAATAAGCTTTCCAACAAGGTATCATTTGCCTTAACTGGGCTTAAGATGAGTATGTTAGGCCCATTTAAGTGAAGGAACATGATGGACTGCGAACCGATCCGCGCCAGAGAACTCGCGATCGAATTTAGCCTTGATTTTGGCCTAATTTGATAATTCTTGTGAAAAGTTAAATTGTAGGTCTATTCCTTAACTTTCTAGGGACAACAAGATCACCAAAATCCGATATCTGTAGCTCTAGTTATGCTCTGCGCAAGGCAACAAGGTCAGGATGAGTGAAAAATCCGAAAGTTAACAACGCTTAGCAATTAAGCCCAATTAAGCCAAATAATGTCAAAGCAAAAACAATGATTATAAAAGTTGTCTAATTTCCGCCTCTCTCTGTGTTGTGCGGCTGTAAACTGCTATTTATGCTTATTAATCATGACCTAACCCTAGACCAAATTAATGACCTCTGAATATGCTAACCAACGAGGTATCATTTGCCTTAACTAGGCTTAAGATGAGTAATTTAGTCCCATTTAAGTGAAGGAACATCATGCACTGCGCACCGATCCGTGACAGAGAATTCTTGTGAAAACCTGAAATTGTAGGTCTCTTCCTTATCTTTCTAGGGAAAGCAAGATCACCAAAATCCGATATCTGTAGCTCTAGTTATGTTCTGCGCAAGGCAACAAGGTCGGGATGAGTGAAAAATCCTAAAATTAACAATGTTTAGCAATTAAGCCCAATTAAGCCCAATAACGTAAAAGCAAAAACAATGATTATAAAAGTTGTCTAATTTCCGTCTCTCTCTTGCTTGTGAAGCTGTAAACTGCTATTTATGCTTATTAATCGTGACCTAACCCTAGATCAAATTAAGGGCCTATGAATAAGCTTTCCAACAAGGTATCATTTGCCTTAATTAGCCTTTAGATGAGTAAGCTAGGCCCATTTAAGTGAAGGAACATCATGGAGGATCCGCGCCCGAGAACTCGGGACCCAATTTATTCTTGAATTTGGCCTAATTTGACAATTTTTGTGAAACCTGAAATTGTAGGTCTCTTCCTTATCTTTCTAGGGATAGCAAGATCACCAAAATCCGATATTTGTAGCTCTAGTTATGTTCTGCGCAAGGCAACAAGGTCGGGATGAGTGAAAAATCCTAAAATTAACAATGTTTAGCAATTAAGCCCAATTAAGCCCAATAATGTAAAAGCAAAAACAATGATTGTAAAAGTTGTCTAATTTCCGTCTCTCTCTTGCTTGTGCGGCTGTAAACTGCTATTTATGCTTATTAATCGTGACCTAACCCTAGATCAAATTAAGGGCCTATGAATAAGCTTTCCAACAAGGTATCATTTGCCTTAATTGGCCTTTAGATGAGTAAGTTAGGCCCATTTAAGTGAAGGAACATCATGGACTGTGCACTGATCCGCGCCCGAGAACTCGGGACCCAATTTATTCTTGAATTTGGCCTAATTTGACAATTTTTGTGAAACCTGAAATTGTAGGTCTCTTCCTTATCTTTCTAGGGACATCAAGATCACCAAAATCCGATATCTGTAGCTCTAGTTATGCTCTGCGCAAGGCAACAAGGTCAGGATGAGTGAAAAATCCGAAAATTAACAATGTTTAGCAATTAAGCCCAATAATGTAAAAGCAAAAACAATGACATTAAAAGTTGTCTAACTTCCATCTCTCTCTGGCTTGTGCAGCTGTAAACTGCTATTTATGCTAATTAATCGTGACCTAACCCTATACCAAATTAAGGGCCTCTGAATAAGCTTTCCAACAAGGTATCATATGCCTTAACCGGGCTTAAGATGAGTAAGTTAGGCCCATTTAAGTGAAGGAACATCATGGACTGTGCACTGATCCGCGCCAGAGAACTCGCGACCCAATCTAGCCTTGATTTTGGTCTAATTTGACAATTCTTGTGACACCTGAAATTGTAGGTCTCTTCCTTATCTTTCTAGGGACAGCAAGATCTCCAAAATCCGATATCTGCAGCCCTTGTTATGCTCTGCGCAAGGCAACAAGGTCAAGATGAGTGAAAAATCCGAAAATTAACAATGTTTAGCAATTAAGCCTGATTATGTAAAACAAAAACAATGATTGTAAAAGTTGTCTAATTTCCGACTCTCTTGTGCTTGTGCGGCTGTAAACTGCTATTTATGCTTATTAATCCAGACCTAACCCTAGGCCAAATTAAGGGCCTCTGAATAAGCATTCCAACAAGGTATCATATGGCTTAATTGGGCTTAAGATGAATAAGTTAGGCCCATTTAAGTGAAGGAACATCATGCACTGTGCACTGATCCGTGCCAGAGAACTCGGGACCCAATTTAGCCTTGATTTTGGCCTAATTTACCAATTCTTTTGAAACCTGAAATTGTATGTCTCTTCCTTTTCTCTCTAGGGACAGCAAGATCACCAAAATCTGATATCTGTAGCACTAGTTATGCTCTGTGCAAGGCGACAAGGTCAGGATGATTGAAAAATCCGAAAATTAACAATGTTTAGCAATTAAGCCCAATAATGTAAAAGCAAAAACAATGATTGTAAAAGTTGTCTAATTTCTGTCTCTCTCTGTCTTGTCCGGCTGTAAACTGCTATTTATGCTTATTTTTAATGACCTATCCTTAGGCCAAATAAATGGCCTATGAATAAGCTTTCCAACTAGGTATCATATGCCTTAATTGGGCTTAAGATGAGTAAGTTAGGCCCTTTTAAGTGAAGGAACATCATGGACTGCACACCGATCCGCGCCAGAGAACTCGGGACCCAATTTAGCCTTGATTTTGGCCTAATTTGACAATTCTTGTGAAACCTGAAATTGTAGGTCTCTTCCTTATCTTTCTAGGGACAGCAAGATCACCAAAATCCGATATCTGTAGCTCTAGCTATACTCTGTGCAAGGCAACAAGGTCAGGATGAGTGAAATATCCGAAAGTTAACAATGTTTAGCAATTAAGCCCAATTTAGCCCAATAATGTAAAAGCAAAAACAACGATTGTAAAAGTTATCTAAGTTCTGTCTCTCTCTGTCTTGTGCATCTGTAAACTGCTATTTGTCCTTATTAATCGTGACCTAACCGTAGACCAAATTAAGGACCTCTGAATAAGCTTTCCAACGAGGTATCATATGCCTTAATTGGGCTTAAGATGAGTAAGTTAGGCCCATTTAACTGAAGGAACATCGTGGATCGTGCACTCGATCCGCGCCGAGAGAACTCGGGACCTAATTTAGCCTTGATTTTGGCCTAATTTGACAATTCTTGTGAAACCTGAAATTGTAGGTCTCTTCCTTATCTTTTTCGGGACTGCAAGGTCACAAAAATCCGATATATGTAGTTCTAGTTATGCTCTGTGCGAGGCAACTAGGACAGCATGAGTAAAAAATCAGAAAATTAACAATGTTTATCATTTAAGCCCGATAATGTAAAAGCAAAAACAATGATTGTAAAAGTTGTCTAATTTCCGTCTCTCTCTGGCTTGTGCGGCTGTAAACTGCTATTTATGCTTATTAATCCTGACCGAACCCTAGACCAAATTAAGGGCCTCTGAATAAGCTTTCCAACAAAGTATCATATGCCTTAATTGGGCTTAAGATGAGTAAGTTAGGTCCATTTAAGTGAAGGAACATCATGGACTGCACACTGATCCGCGGCGGAGTACTCGGGACCCAATTTAGCATTGATTTTGGCCTAATTTGACAATTCTAGTGAAACCTGCAATTGTCGGTCTGTTCTTTATCTTTCTAGGGACATCAAGATCACCAAAATCCGATATCTGTAGCTCTAGTTATCCTCTGCGAAAGGCAACAATGTCAGGATGAGTGAAAAATCCGAAAATTAACAATGTTTAGCAATTAAGCCCAATTAAGCCCAATAATGTAAAAGCAAAAACAATGATTGTAAAAGTTTTCTAATTTTCGTCTCTCTCTGACATGTGCGACTGTAAACTGCTATTTATGCTTATTAATCCTCACCTAATCCAAGACCAAATTAAGGGCCTCCGAATAAGCTTTCCAACATGGTATCATATGCCTTAATTGGGCTTAAGATGAGTAAGTTAGGCCCATTTAAGATAAGGAACATCATGGACCGGGGGGGGGGGACATCATGGACTGTGCACTGATCGACGCCAGAGAACTTGGGACCCAATTTAGCCTTGATTTTGGTATAATTTGACAATTCTTGTGAAACCTAAAATTGTAGGTCTCTTCCTTATCTTTCTAGGGACAGCCAGATCACCAAAATCCGATATTTGTAGCTCTAGTTATGCTCTGCACAAGGCAGCAAGGTCAGGATGAGTGAAAAATCCAAAAATTATTAATGTTTAGCAATTAAGCCCGATAATGTAAAAGCAAAAACAATGATTGTAAAAGTTATCTAATTTCCGTCTCTCTGGCTTGTGCGGCTGTAAACTGCTATTTATGCCGATTAATCCTGAACTAATCCTAAACCAAATTAAGGGGCTCAGAATAAGCTTTCCAACAAGGTATCATATGCCTTAATTGGGCTTAAGATTTGTAAGTTAGTCCCATTTAAGTGAAGGAACATCATGGAATGCGCACTGATCCGTGCCAGAGAACTCGGGACCCAATTTTGCCTGGATTTTGGCCAAATTTGACAATTCTTGGGACACCTGAAATTGTAGGTCTCTTCTTTATCTTTCTAGGGACTGCAAGATCACCAAAATCCGATATCTGTAGCTCTAGTTATGCTCAGTGCAAGGCGACAAGGTCTGTATGAGTGAAAAATCCGAAAATTAAGAATGTTTAGCAATTAAGCCCGATAATGTAAAAGCAAAAACAATGATTATAAAAGTTGTCTAATTTCCGTCTCTCTCGGGCTTGTGAGGCTGTAACCTGCTATTTATGCTTATTAATCCTGACCTCACACAAGACCAAATTAAGGGCCTCTGAATAAGCTTTCTAACAAGGTATCATAAGCCTTAATTTGGCTTAAGATTAGTAAATTTGCCCCATTTAAGTGAAGGAACATCATGGACTGCGCACTGCTCCGCGGAAGAGAACTCGGGACCCAATTTAGCCATGATTTTGGCCTAATTTGACAATTCTTGTGAAACCTGAAATTGTGGGTCACTTCCATATCTTTCTAGGGACAACAAGATCACCAAAATCCGATATCTGTAGCTCTAGTTATGTTGTGCGCAAGGCAACAAGGTCAGGATGAGTGAAAAACCGAAAATTTACAATGTTTAGCAATTAAGCCCAATTAAGCCCAACAATGTAAAAGCAAAAACAACGATTGATAAAGTTGTCTAATTTCCGTCTCTCTCTGGCTTGTGTGTCTGTAAACTGCTATTTATACTTATTAATCCTGACCTAACCCGAGAGCAAATTAAGTGCCTCTGAATATGCTTTCCAACAAGGTATCATATGCCTTAATTGGGCTTAAGATGAGTAAGTTAGGCCCATTTAAGTGAAGGAACATCATGGGCTGCGTACTGATCCGGGCCAGAGAACTCGGGACCCAACTTAGCCTTGATTTTGGCCTATTTTGACAATTCTTGGGAAACCTGAAATTGTAGGTCTCTTCCATATCTTTCTACGGACAGCAAGATCACCAAAATCCGAAATATGTAGCTCAAGTTATGCTCTGCGCAAGGCAACATGTCAGGATGAGTGGAAAAATCCGAAAATTAACAATGTTTAGCAATTAAGCCCAATAATGTAAAAGCAAAAACTATGATTGTAAAAATTGTCTAATTTTCGTCTCTCTCTGGCTTGTGCGGCTGTAAACTGCTATTTAAGATTATTAATCCTGACATAAACCTAGACCAAATTAAGGGCCTCTGAATAAGCTTTCCAACAATGTATCATATGCCTTAATTGGGCTTAAGATGAGTAAGTTAGGCCCATTTATGTGAAGGAACATCATGGACTGTGTACTGATCAGCGCCATAGAACTCGGTTCCCAATTTTGCCTTGATTTTGGCCCAATTTGACAATTCTTGATAATTCTGAAATTGTTGGTCTCTTCCTTATCTTTCTAGGGACAACAAGATCACCACAATCCGATATCTGTAGCTCTAGTTATGCTCTGCGCAAGACAACAAGATCAGGATGAGTGAAAACTCCGAAAATTAATAATGTTTAGCAATTAAGCCCGATAATGTAAAAGCAAAAACAATGATTGTAAAAGTTATCTAATTTCCGTCTCTCTCTGGCTTGTGCGGCTGTAAACTGCTATTTATGCTTATTAATCCTGACCTAATCCTAAACCAAATTAAGGGCCTCTGAATAATCTTTCCAACAAGGTATCATATGCCTTAATTGGGCTTAAGATTAGTAAGTTAGTCCCATTTAAGTGAAGGAACATCATGGAATGCGCACTGATCCGCGCCAGAGAACTCGGGACCCAATTTTGCCTTTATTTTGGCCAAATTTTACAATTCTTGGGACACCTGAAATTGTAGGTGTCCTCTTTATCTTTCTAGGGACTGCAAGATCACAAAAATCTGATATCTGTAGCTCTAGTCATGCTCAGTTCAAGGCAACAAGGTCTGTATGAGTGAAAAATTCGAAAATTAACAATGTTTAGCAATTGAGCCGGATAATGTAAAAGCAAAAATAATGATTGTAAAAGTTGTCTAATTACCGTCTCTCTCTGGCTTGTGAGGCTGTAACCTGCTATTTATGCTTATTAATCCTGACCTAACACAAGACCAAATTAAGGGCCTTTGAATAAGCTTTCTAACAAGGTATCATATGCCTTAATTTGGCTTAAGATTAGTAAATTTGCCCCATTTAAGTGAAGGAACATCACGGACTGCGCACTGCTCCGCGACAGAGAACTCGGGACCCAATTTAGCCATGATTTTGGCCTAATTTGACAATTCTTGTGAAACCCCAAATTGTGGGTCTCTTCCATATCTTTCTAGGGACAGCAAGATCACCAAAATCCGATATCTGTAGCTCTAGTTATGTTCTGCGCAAGGCAACAAGGTCAGGATGAGTGAAAAACCGAAAATTTATAATGTTTAGCAATTAAGCCCAATTAAGGCCAACAATGTAAAAGTAAAAACAATGATTGTAAAAGTTGTCTAATTTCCGTCTCTCTCTGGCTTGTGTGGCTGTAAACTGCTATTTATGCTTATTAATCCTGACCTAACCCGAGAGCAAATTAAGTGCCTCTGAATAAGCTTTCCAACAAGGTATCATATGCCTTAATTGGGCTTAAGATGAGTAACTTAGGCCCATTTAAGTGAAGGAACATCATGGGCTGCGTACTGATCCGGGCCAGAGAACTCGGGACCCAATTTAGCCTTGATTTTGGCCTATTTTGACAATTCTTGTGAAACATGAAATTGTAGGTCTCTTCCTTATCTTTCTAGGGACAGCAAGATAACCAAAATCCGAAATATGTAGCTCAAGTTATGCTCTGCGCAAGGCAACATGTCACGATGAGTGAAAAATCCGAAAATTAACAATGTTTAGCAATTAAGTCCAATAATGTAAAAGCAAAAACAATGATTGTAAAAGTTGTCTAATTTTCATCTCTCTCTGGCTTGTGCGGCTGTAAACTGCTATTTAAGCTTATTTATCCTGACATAAACCTAGACCAAATTAAGGGCCTCTGAATAAGCTTTCCACCAATGTATCATATGCCTTAATTGGGCTTAAGATGAGTAAGTTAGGCCCATTTATGTGAAGGAACATCATGGACTGTGTACTGATCCGCGCCAGAGAACTCGGTTCCCAATTTTGCCTTGATTTTTGCCTAATTTAACAATTCTTGAGAAACCTGAAATTGTTGGTCTCTTCGTTATCTTTCTAGGGACAGCAAGATCACCAAAATCCGATATCTGTAGCTCTAGTTATGCTCTGTGCAAGACAACAAGGTCAGGATGAGTGAAAAATCCGAAAATTAATAATGTTTAGCAATTAAGCCCGATAATGTAAAAGCAAAAACAATGATTGTAAAAGTTATCTAATTTTCGTCTCTCTCTGGCTTGTGCGGCTGTAAACTGCTATTTATGCTTATTAATCATGACCTAAACCAAGACCAAATTAAGGGCCTCTGAATAAGCTTTCCAACAAGGTATCATATGCCTTAATTGGGATTAAGATGAGTAAGTTAGGCCCATTTAACACTACTAGAAAACTTGGACTTTCAGACGGAATTTTCGGACGGAAATGTTTCCGTATGAAATTTTATGAACATTTCGGACGGATTTTGAGACAAATGTAATTTTCAATGAGATTCCGTCTCAAATCCGTCTCCACTTTGTGCCAAACTCTAGCTCCGATAACGCGCCAAAATATTTCCAACGGATTTCGCACAGATTGGTTTCATATTTTTTTAATCTTGGGTCTTTTTAACCATCCGTCTGAAATCTGTCCGAAAATTTGAGACAGATTTCACACGGATTTACTAGAAAACTTGGATTTTCAAACAGAATTTTGGGACAGAAATGTTTCTGTATGAAATTTTATGAACATTTCAAACGGATTTCGCACGGATCGGTTTCATTTTTTTATCTTGGGTCTTTTTAACCATCCGTCTGAAATTTGTCCGAAAATTTGAGACAGATTTCACACGTATTTACTAGAAAACTTGGATTTTCAGACAGAATTTTCGGACGGAAATGTTTCTGTATGAAATTTTATGAACATTTCGGACGGATTTCGCACGGATCGGTTTCATTTTTTTTATCTTGGGTCTTGTTAACCATCCGTCTGAAATCTGTCCGAAAATTTGAGACAGATTTCACACGGATTTATCATTTTTTATAACATATTTTATTTAAAACTGGTTTTTATTAAATTGCTAGTCGCACCCCTCCTTTTCTCACGCACACCCCCACTCTTTTCTTTCCTATTTCTGCTGCTCAATCGTCTTCTTCCTCTACAACCCAAACTTCTTTCTTCTCTCTCTTGACCAGAATCGCCACCCAGCCCCTGCTAGCCCAGCTCAGTGCCGTCGTGACGCATGCACCGCCGTCGGAGCCGTTCAACCACCGCGTCCTGTCTGCCCTACTCAAACCCGCGTCCCTGTTGTGCCTGGTTCGTTCCTCAGCCGCGCGGAAACGCGCTTCGCCACGGTGAGTCAAGTGAGCCGTCGTGGAGCACCGTCCACCACCGCATGGAGTGGAGAGGACGACAACCTCACTTTCTGTCAGGTTGGTGAGCCGTTAGGAAGCCGTTTCTGTCATGGTTGCTTCTGGAACGTTGATGCTGCCGTCGCGCCGCTGCCGTCGCCACCATCTTCAGCCACCACGTCTCCTTCTTCCTCTTGGTTGGGTGAGTGATTTTCTCACTTTATCTAATTTCAACAATCCCCAAATTTTCCCAAACCCTAACCCCTAGCTTTTGAATTCAGATTTCAATCTCTCTCTCTTTCTCCATCGCTTACGTTCTCTCTCTCAGGTTGCGATTTGAAGGTGAGGGTTCTGCAATTTGAAGACAAGATTTGCTTGAAGATAAGAAGTTCAATATGCAATTTGAAGGTAAAATGTTCAATCTGTATTTACGATGGGTAAATAGAATTGTTGTGTGGTTAGCTTTTTTTTTGTGGGTTTGACTGTTTGGTTTTGTGGAGCTTGATTGTATTGCTTTGAGATGCTTGCAGATATAAGGGAACTCATTCGCTGGATGATGTTATGGAGGAACTTGGATTAGGTCCTAATGGTGGTCTTATATACTGCATGGAGTATCCTTTTCATCAGTTTTTAAAATTTTTCTGTTGTATATCTTTACAATATTATCTGAAACAGTAATTCTGCACCATTGTTTACGTCAGGCTGCCTTAGGTAGAGATTGTGTTTACTAGAATAAATTACCTCTATATGTTTCTATGTTCCTCCTTTTCACCTTTATTTACATTCTGTAGCTATTAGCTATTTAAAAGATTAGATATGAAATTTTGTTGCCTTAATAATTTTATTTAGACATCTTGAAGATAACCTGGATGATTGGTTCACTGACGAACTGGACAATTATTTAGATGATGATTATTTGGTTTTTGACTGCCCTGGTATTCATACTGATCTCTTATCCTGATTATATTTTATATGTATATGTATAATTATTATTATTTAAAGATTACAACTATATGAAACTTTTGATTGTCAGCTGATAATATATTTGTATAAAATGCAATCACAATTCACAAGCATGTGAGACCCCAAAATCCGAACGGGTAATATAATGCAATTAGTGCTTACATTAAATTATGTCCTTCAGACTATAACAGTTACATTCTTATGAATTGTGTACACCTAAAAAATATAAGAACAAAACAGTTCCTTGGCTTGTTTGTTTAGCCTAATTTTTTTTCTTATACTTGTTTATAAAATTTTCTAGGCAAATGCTAAAGAGTGCTCTAAGGGCATTGTTTAAGGAATCTAAAAAAGTAAGTTTTTATGGAAAGTAGTGTAATCAATACAGTGAGAAGGGAAATACTTAGCTTTTCAATGAAAGTACCTTGTATGGGTTCCTTAAATAATGTCCTTAGGGTACTCGTTAACAAGACCCAATTTTCTATTGGAGCTAATCTGACAAATTTGAGATAAATTAATAGAGCCTTGTGATGTTTTGCAGGTCAGATAGAACTTTATTCACACGTGCCAGTGCTTTGAAATTTCGTGGAACATTTGAAACGTAAAAATTTTAATGTTTGTGCTGTGTACTTACTCGATTCAAAGGTTTGTGGCAGTTTTGCTTCAGTCATGCTTTCCTTTTAGGCTAATTACTCTCACATTCCTTCATACTTCTAATTATTGTTGTTCTTATTATCTTTGTTGACTCTAATATGTTTAGAACATTGCCAGTTCATGACAGATGTGACCAAATTTATACGTGGATGCATGGCATCCCTTTCTGCAATGATTCAACTTGAATTACCTCATGTTAATATCGTCTCAAAAATGGACCTTGTGACTAACAAAAAGGATATTGAAGAGTAATTGCTATTACTAAATTTGTTTCCCTAATTTTTTTTAAAAACTTTTTATTCATTTTGATTCCTAATATATTTTTTGTACATTTTTTGCTCTTAGATTCTTGGATCCAGAGCCCACCTTTTTACTATCTGAATTGAATCAACGGATGGCTCCTCAGTTTGCAAAGCTGAATAAATCTTTGATTGAACTGGTTGGTAATCTATTTTTTAATAAAAATGCAGTAATATATATAAACTACAGTCATAATTCTGGTTTATTGATTTAAGTATGGGTTATATGCTGTGTGATATTTTTATTTTCACATCTCATAGCAATTTACAGTTTGGTGATACTGGCGCTAGGGTGTTGTAGAGTGTGAGAGTCCTACCTTAGAAAACAGAGCGAAATTTTTTTTTTGGTGTGCGAAAACAGAACAATTTTATTTGCATTGTTTTAGTCATAACTCATAAGTAGAGTTAATTTTTGTAGTTAATGGTCTTATTCGAGTAGATTCTCATTTTTAAGGATCAACATAGTCCCTGGGGGATGTTTAGCAAGCATCACTGTTTATTGCATACGAAGCTAGATTTCCAGGAGACATTCCTTCTTTTGGTGTGCTATTTGTCTCAAGTGCGTTCCTGATATGATTCAATCCTTCTAATGAACAGGAATACTGTTTTATTGATTGAAAATTGATAGTGGAATACCAAAGTGAAGAGATAAGACAGAGATGTATGAGTTAAGCTCTTAGGAAAAAAGGATAATTTACTAAGGCCCCGAGCTAACCTATCAACCAAAAACATGAAGAAATCCCATACCCCCTCTCAATCATTAATCATGTGCTTGTTTGTTATTTTAATTTTGGATATGGTGAAATATTGTTGCAGTTTTTATTTTCTCCCATGTCCATTGGAGTTTTGTTAACTATATTTGTGACATCAAAAGGAAGGTCATCACAAGTTGTACCTAAGCTTAAACACATGGAGAAGCTAGTCACTATGGGGTTTAGTTTGGTTCTTTGCTGGTTTTCGTTTATAGCCATTTCTTGGGTCATTTCTTTGTCAGTGTTGATGGTTTTTCTGTTTTAAGGTTTTTTTACTTTTATGTTCTGTTTTGGGTGGGTGTTATGCACATATGTGTTTGTCTGAAAAACCTGTATGCAGCCTTCTGTATGGTTGGGAAGTGAGTTTTCAATGTGAGTCTTTAAGGTTCAGCTATGTGGTTGTTAGATACGCCTTTTGGGGGGAGTTCTTTCTGCTGCAAACATAATGAGATAGTTTGACTAAGAGTTGTAACCAATTAACATACTTGGTAAAAAAAAAATAGCATATACATATTCTTTTAATCTTGTATGCTAAGGAGAATGTGGATATTTCTTGTTGACTTTTGAAATTGATGAAGAGATAGTTTGACTTTCAAAATTTGCATTGGTTAATAGTTTGAATACCCAAGCTTTATGATAATGATTTTAATATTGTGATTGAAACATGATGAAGGAATGGTTGGATACTCTCTATGATCAACTTGAACAGGCTATGGTTAAGGCTGAGAATGCTAGGCAAGGTGCATATCAAGAAACTTAGGTGTGGGAAAGCTGAAAAAGAGGCCCTTGATACTTAAAGTGACGCCATATATACTACAACTACCCTACAAAGTAAGCTTCTATGGTTTGTCTATAAATCAAAGGAAACTTTTCTAGTAGTAGTCATAAACCAAGTGTGATCCTAGTGTCTTCACTCTTATTTTGGACCTGATGCATCATTCTGACCATTTATTTATGACCATAAGCTCCAGTTACTGATATATATTTCATAGTTACATGCTTAAACATTAAGTTTCATTATTGGCGCTTTATTGAGGTACTTAAAACAGGTACTTTTGATCAAAAAATTGAAAAATTTGATGATGTTGCATTTGATTCAGCTTGCAACCATGTTGCATTTCACTATTATTGTGGTCTTATATGAAAGTTATGAATTTGGAAGAGAAAAAAATTGAACATTTTGTCTTGTCATGTGTTGCCAATTGATTAGCGAGCATGTTTCAAAGTAGAGAGTATCTTAATGTGATGGTGTCCATTATGTGAGTACAAGCCAAATGGTTTGAATATCCATATTTTCTATCATGTTATTTATATTAGTTATAATGTCTATTATCTTGTTACAGTGTGATGAATGCTTTCTCGGAAGGACTCACTATCTTTTATTTGATTATAGTAACATCCTTCTCGTTTATGATGGTGGCCACGAATTAATCAACGACGACGATGATTAGATGACAACGACGATGATATGATGATGAGGAGGAGATGATGGATGATGTGCTAGATGAAGATGAAGAGTTTAGTGATCAAAGTAACAATGAGGAATAAATTTATGTCTTTGATGTTTGTAATGATATTTTAATGCTTTGAATCTTAATATATCATTCTTGTATTTCAAGATACTTTGCGTTTTTGTTTATTTGAAGCTTGATACTTGTCTAGAGTGGTATCTTAATAATAATTATTTTTTATTATATTATATTAGATTCCAAGTTCAGGTACCTAATTTGGTAAGCATAATTATTTAAGTTTGGCCCTTTTTTATTAACAAACATGATTTCTTTATCAAAAAATATTATTTAAATATGATTATCTAATCCGTGAGAAATCTGTCCAAACTAATATCATAACATTCATCTGAAATCCGTCCAGAATTTGCATGAATAGCAATATTGAATCCGTCTGAAATTCATCCGAAATTAAGCCAATATAACCAAAATTCACATTTTTGTGTTTGTCCAAAATCTGTCCGAAATCTGTCTGGAACTAATTTCGGACTGAATTTCGAAATGAATTTTTAATTTGCAACGGGGCTTTTTCGGACGGGGGATGTTCCGTCTGAAATCCATCCGAAATTAATTGTCCGTCCAAAATCCGTGGGAAAAGTGTCCAAATTCTGTCTAAAATCCGACCGTGAATCCGTCCGAAAATTACAATTTTCTAGTAGTGTAAGTGACGGAACATCATGGACCGCGCCAGAGAATTCGGGACACAATTTACCCTTGATTTTGGCCTAATTTGACAATTCTTGTGAAACCTGAAATTGTGGGTCCTTTCCTTATCTTTCTAGGGACAGCAAGATCACCAAAATCCGATATCTGTAGCTCTAGTTATGCTCTGCGCAAGGCAACAAGGTCAGGATGAGTGAAAAATCGAAAATTAACAATGTTTAGCAATTAAGCCCAATTAAGCACAATAATGTAAAAGCAAAAACAATGATTGTAAAAGTTGTCTAATTTTCGTCTCTCTATGGCTTGCGTGGTTGTAAACTGCTATTTATGCTTATTAATCCTGACCTAACCCTAGAGCAAATTAAGTGCCTCTGAATAAGCTTTCCAACAAGGTATCATATACCTTAATTGGGCATAAGATCAGTAAGTTAGGCCCATTTAAGTGAAGGAACATCATGGGCTGCACACTGATCCGGGACAGAGAACTTGGGACCCAATTTAGCTTTGATTTTGGCATAATTTGACAATTCTGGTGAAACCTGACATTGTAGGTCTCTTCCTTATCTTTCTAGGGACATCAAGATCACCAAAAACCGAAATATGTAGCTCAAGTTATGCTCTGCGCAAGGCAACAAGTCAGGATGAGTGAAAAATCCGAAAATTAACAATGTTCAGCAATTAAGCCCAATAATGTAAAAGCAAAAACAATGATTGTAAAGCTTGTCTAATTTCCGTCTCTCTCTAGCTTGTGCGGCTGTAAACTGCTATTTATGCTTATTAATCCTGACATAAACCTAGACAAAATTAAGGGCCTCTGAATAAGCTTTCCAACAAGGTATCATATGCCTTAATTGGGCTTAAGATGAGTAAGTTAGGCCCATTTATGTGAAGGAACATCATGGACCGTGTACTGATCCGCGCCAGAGAACTCGGTTCCCAATTTAGCCTTGATTTTGGCCTAATTTGACAATTCTTGTGAAACTTGAAATTGTAGGTCGCTTCCTTATCTTTCAAGGGACAGCAAGATCACCAAAATCCGATATCTGCAGCTCCAGTTATGCTCTGCGCAAGACAACAAGGTCAGGATGAGTGAAAAATCCGAAAATTAACAATGTTTAGCAATTAAACCCGATAATGTAAAAGAAAAAACAATGATTGTAAAAGTTGTCTAAATTCTGTCTCTCTCTGGCTTGTGTGGCTGTAAACTGCTATTTATGCGTATTAATCCTGACCTAATCCTAGACCAAATTAAGGGCCTCAGAATAAGCTTTCCAACAAGGTATCTTATGCCTTAATTGGGCTTAAGATTAGTAAGTTAGGCCCATTTAAGTGAAGGAACATCATGGCCTGCGCACTGATCCGCGCCAGAGAACTCGGGACCCAATTTAGCCTTGATTTTGGCCAAATTTGACAATTCTTGTGAAACCTGAAAGTGTAGGCCTCTTGCTTATCAATCTTGGGACAGCAAGATCACCAAAATCCGATATCTGAAGCTCTAGTTAAGCTCTGCGCAAGGCAACAAGTCAGGATGAGTGAAAAATCCGAAAATAAACAATGTTTAGCAATTAAGCCCAATAATGTAAAAGCAAAAACAATGATTGTAAAAGTTGTCTAATTTCCGTCGCTCTCTGGCTTGTGCGGCTGTAAACTGCTATTTATGCTTATTAATCCTGACATAAAACTAGACCAAATTAAGGGCCTCTGAATAAGCTTTCCAACAAGGTGTCATATGCCTTAATTGGGCTTAAGATGAGTAAGTTAGGCCCATTTATGTGAACGAACATCATGGACTGCGCACTGATCCGCGCTTGAGAACACGGTTCCCAATTTAGCTTTGATTTTGGCCTAATTCGACAATTCTTGCAAAACCTGAAATTGTAGGTCTCTTCCTTATCTTTCTATGGACAGCAAGATCACCAAAATCCGATATCTGTAGCTCTAGTTATGCTCTGCGCAAGGCAACAAGGTCAGGATGAGTAAAAAATCTGAAAATTAACAATGTTTAGCAATTAAGCCCAATTAAGCCCAATAATGTAAAAGCAAAATCAATGATTGTAAAAGTTGTCTAATTTCCGTCTCTCACTGTCTTGTGCGGCTGTAAACTGCTATTTATGCTTATTAATCATGACCTAACCCTAGACCAAATTAAGGGCCTCTGAATAAGCTTTCCAACAAGGTATCATATGCCTTAATTGGGCTTAAGATGAGTATGTTAGGCCCATTTAAGTGAAGAACATCATGAACTGTGCACTGATCCACACCAGAGAACTTGGGACCCAATTTAGCCTTGATTTTGGCCTAATTTGACAATTCTGCTGACACCTGAAAATGTAGGTCTCATCCTTATCTTTCTGGGGACAGCAAGATCACAAAAATCCGATATATGTAGCTCCAGTTATGCTGTGCGCAAGACAACAAGGTCAGGATGAGTGAAAAATCCGAAAATTAACAATGTTTAGCAATTAAGCCCGATAATGTAAAAGCAAAAACAATGATTGTAAAAGTTATCTAATTTTTGTCTCTCTCTGCCTTGTGTGGCTTTAAACTGCTATTTATGTGTATTAATCCTGACCTAATCCTAGACCAAATTAAGGGCCTCTGAATAAGCTTTCCAACAAGGTATCATATGCCTTAATTGGCTTAAGATTAGTAAGTTAGGCCCTTTTAAGTGAAGGAACATCATGGATCATGACTGATCCGCACCAGAGAACTCGTGACCCAATTTAGCCTTGATTTTGGATTAATTTGACAATTCTTTGGAAAACCGAAATTGTAGGTCTCTTCCTTATCTTTTAGGGACTGCAAGATCACCAAAATCCGATATCTGTAGCTCTAATTATGCTCTGCGCAAGACAACAAGGTCAGGATGTGTGAAAAATCCGAAAGTTAACAATGTTTAGCAATTAAGCCCGATAATGTAAAAGCAAAAATAATGATAGTAAAAGTTGTCTAATTTCCGTCTCTCTCTGGTTTGTGCAGCTGTAAACTGCTATTTATGCTTATTAATCCTGACCTAATCCTAGACCAAATTAAGGGCCTCTGAATAAGCTTTCCAAAAAGGTATCATATGCCTTAATTGGGCTTAAGATTAGTAAGTTAGGCCTATTTAAGTGAAGGAACATCATGGACTGCGCACTGATCCGCGCCAGAGAACTAATGACCCAATTTAGCCTTGATTTTGGCCTAATTTCACAATTCTTGGGTAACCTGAAATTGTAGGTCTCTTCCTTATCTTTCTAGGGAGAGCAAGATCACCAAAATCAGATATTTGTAGCTCTAGTTATGCTCTGCGCAAGGCAACAAGGTCCGAATTAGTGAAAAATCCGAAAATAAACAATGTTTAGCAATTAAGGCCGATAATGTAAAAGCAAAAACAATGATTGTAAAAGTTGTCTAATTTTCGTATCTCTCTGGCTTGTGCGGCTATAAACTGCTATTTATGCTTATTAATCCTAACCTAACCCTCGACCAAATTAAGGGCCTCTGAATAAGCTTTCGACTAAGGTATCATATGCCTTAATTGGACTTAAGATGAGTAAGTTAGGCCCATTTGAGTGAAGGAACATCATGCACTGCACACTGATCTGTGCCAGAGAACTCGGGACCCAATATAGCCTTGATTTTGGCCTAATTTGACAATTCTTTTCACACCTGAAATTATAGGTCTCTTCCTTATCTATCTAGGGACAACAAGATCACCAAAATCAGATATCTCTAGTTATGCTCTGCGCAAGGCAACAATGTCAGGATGAGTGAAAAATCCGAAAATTAACAATGTTTAGAGTTTAAGCCCAATTAAGACCAATAATGTAAAAGCAAAAACAATGATTGTAAAAGTTTTCTAGTTTCCATCTCTCTCTGGTTTGTATGCCTATTAACTGCTATTTATGCTTATTAATCCTGACCTAACCCTAGACCAAACTAAGGGCCTCTGAATAAGCTTTCCAACAAGGTATCATATGCCTTAATTGGGCTTAAGATGAGTATGTTAGGTCCATTTAAGTGAAGGAACATCATTGACTGCGCACTGATCCGCGCCAGAGAACTCGGGACCCAATTTAGCCTTGATTTTGGCCTAATTTGACAATTCTTGTGAAACTTGAAATTGTAGGTCTCTTCCTTATCTTTCTACGGACAGCAAGATCACCAAAATCCGATATCTGTAGCTCTAGTTATGCTTTGCGCAAGGCAACGAGGTCAGGATTAGTGAAAAATACGAATGTTAACAATGTTTAGCAATTAAGCCCAATTAAGCCCAATAATGTAAAGCAAAAACAATGATTGTAAAAGTTGTCTAATTTGTGTCTCTCTCTGTCTTGTGCGGCTGTAAACTGCTATTTATGCTTCTTAATCATTACCGAACGCTAGACCAAATTAAGGGCCTCTGAATAAGCTTTCCAACAAGGGATCATATGCCTTAATTGGGCTTAAGATGAGTAAGTTAGGCCCATCTAAGTGAAGGAACATCATGGATGCGACCGATCCGCGCCGAGAACTGGGGACCCAATTTAGCCTTGATTTTGGCCTAATTTGACAATTCTTGTGAAACTTGAAATTGTAGGTCTCTTCTTATTAGAAAAAAAAAAGGAGGAAAGAAAAGAGGTAGTGTTTTGGTCTCTTCCTTATCTTTGCTTCTTAATCATTAGACCCTAGATCATGGGCCAATAATTTCCAACGGGTTTGTTATGGGTTAGGGGTGGATTAGTGGTTGGACTGCGGCTCTAGTTTAGTTGATTTTCGCTAATGGCAATTCAAGATCTTGGGATGAGTGAAAAATCCGAAAATTAACAATGTTGAGCAATTAAGCCCAATAAAGCCCAATAATGTAAAAGCAAAAACAATGATTGTGAAAGTTGTCTAATTTCCGTCTCTCTCTGGCTTTGCTGCTGTAAACTGGTATTTATGCTTATTATTCCTGACCTAACCCTAGACCAAATTAAGGGCCTCTGAATAAGCTTTCCAACAAGGTGTCATATGCCTTAACTGAGCTTAAGATGAGGAAGTTAGGCCCATTTGAGTGAAGGAACATCATGGACTGCAAACTAATCCGCGCCAGAGAACTCGGGACCCAATTTAGACTTGATTTTCGCCTAATTTGACAATTCTTGTAAAACCTGAAATTGTTGGTCTCTTCCTTATCTTTCTAGGGACAGCAATATCATCAAAATCCGATATCTGTAGCTGAAGTTATGCTCTGCGCAAGGCAACAAGGTCAGGATGAGTAAAAAATCCGAAAGTTAACAATGTTTATTAATTAAGCCCAATTAAGCCCAATAATTTAAAAGCAAAAACAATGATTGTCAAAGTTGTCTAATTTTCGTCCCTCTCTGGCTTGTGCTACTGTAAACTGCTATTTAAGCTTATTAATCCTAACCTAACCATAGACCAAATTAAGGGCCTCTGAATAACCTTTCAAACAAGGTATTATATGCCTTAATTGGGCTTAAGATGAGTAAGTTAGGCCCATTCAAGTGAAGGAACATCAGGGACTGCGCACTGAACCGCGCCAGAGATCTCGGAACCCAATTTAGCCTTGATTTTGGCCTAATTTGACAATTCTTGTGAGACCTGAAATTGTGGGTCTCTTCCTTATCTTTCTAGGGACAACAAGATCACCAAAATCCGATATCTGTAGCTCTAGTTATGCTCTGCGCAAGGCCACCAGGTCATGATGTGTAAAAAATCCGAAAAATAACAATGTTTAGCAATTAAGCCCAATAATGTAAAAGCAAAAACAATGATTGTAAAAGTTGTCTAATTTCCGTCGCTCTCTGGCTTGTGCGGCTGTAAACTGCTATTTATGCTTATTAATCCTGACATAAACCTAGACCAAATTAAGGGCCTCTGAATAAGCTTTCCAACAAGGTGTCATATGCCTTAAATGGCCTTAAGATGAGTACGTTAGGCCAATTTATGTGAACGAACATCATGGACTGCGCACTGATCCGTGCCAGAGAACACGGTTCCCAATTTAGCCTTGATTTTGGCCTAATTCGACAATTCTTACGAAACCTGAAATTATAGGTCTCTTCCTTATCTTTCTATGGACAGCAAGATCACTGAAATCCGATATCTGTTGCTCTAGTTATGCTCAGCGCAAGGCAACAAGGTCAGGATGAGTAAAAAATCCGAAAGTTAACAATATTTAGTAATTAAGCCCAATAATGTAAAAGCAAAAACAATGATTGTCAAAGTTGTCTAATTTTCGTCCCTCTCTGGCTTGTGCTACTGTAAACTGCTATTTATGCTTATTAATCCTAACCAAACCATAGACCAAATTAAGGGCCTCTGAATAACCTTTCAAACAAGGTATTATATGCCTTAATTGGGCTTAAGATGAGTAAGTTAGGCCCATTTAAGTGAAGGAACATCATGGACTGCGCACTGAACCGCGCCAAAGATCTCGGAACCCAATTTAGCCTTGATTTTGGCCTAATTTGACAATTCTTGTGAAACCTGAAATTGTGGGTCTCTTCCTTATCTTTCTAGGGACAACAAGATCACCAAAATCTGATATATGTAGCTCTAGTTATGCTCTGCGCATGGCAATAAGTCAGGATGAGTGAAAAATCCGAAAATTAACAATGTTTAGCAATTAAGCCCAATAATGTAAAAGCAAAAACAATAATTGTAAAAGGAGTCTATTTTCCGTCTCTATCTGGCTTGTGCGGCTGTAAACTGCTATTTATACTTATTAATCCTTACATAAACCTAGGCCAAATTAAGGGCCTCTGAATAAGCTTTCCAACAATGTTTCATATCCTTTAATTGGGCTTAAGATGAGTAAATTAGGCCCATTTATGTGTAGGAACCTCATGGACTGTGCACAGATCCGCGCCAGAGAACTCTGTTCCCAATTTAGCCTTGATTTTGGCCTAATTTGACAATTCTTGTATTACCTAAAATTGTAGGTCTCTTCCTTATCTTTCTAGGGACATCAAGATCATCAAAATCCGATATCTGTAGCTCTAGTTATGCTTTTCGCAAGACAACAAGGTCACGAAGAGTGAAAAATCAGAAAATTAACAATGTTTAGCAATTAAGCCCGATAATGTAAAAGCAAAAACAATGATTATAAAAGTTGTCTACTTTCCATCTCTCTCTGGATTGTACGGCTGTAAACTGCTATTTATGTTTATTATTCCTGACCTAACCCTAGACCAAATTAAGGGCCTCTGAATAAGCTTTCCAACAAGGTATCTTATGCCTTAATTGGGCTTAAGATTAGTAAGTTAGGCCCATTTAAGTGAAGGAACATCATGGCCTGCGCACTGATCCGCGCCAGAGAACTCGGGACCCAATTTAGCCTTGATTTTGGCCAAATTTGACAATTCTTGTGAAACCTGAAAGTGTAGGCCTCTTGCTTATCAATCTTGGGACAGCAAGATCACCAAAATCCGATATCTGAAGCTCTAGTTAAGCTCTGCGCAAGGCAACAAGTCAGGATGAGTGAAAAATCCGAAAATAAACAATGTTTAGCAATTAAGCCCAATAATGTAAAAGCAAAAACAATGATTGTAAAAGTTGTCTAATTTCCGTCGCTCTCTGGCTTGTGCGGCTGTAAACTGCTATTTATGCTTATTAATCCTGACATAAAACTAGACCAAATTAAGGGCCTCTGAATAAGCTTTTCAACAAGGTGTCATATGCCTTAATTGGGCTTAAGATGAGTAAGTTAGGCCCATTTATGTGAACGAACATCATGGACTACGCACTGATCCGCGCCAGAGAACACGGTTCCCAATTTAGCTTTGATTTTGGCCTAATTCGACAATTCTTGCGAAACCTGAAATTGTAGGTCTCTTCCTTATCTTTCTATGGACAGCAAGATCACCAAAATCCGATATCTGTAGCTCTAGTTATGCTCTGCGCAAGGCAACAAGGTCAGGATGAGTAAAAAATCTGAAAATTAACAATGTTTAGCAATTAAGCCCAATTAAGCCCAATAATGTAAAAGCAAAATCAATGATTGTAAAAGTTGTCTAATTTCCGTCTCTCACTGTCTTGTGCGGCTGTAAACTGCTATTTATGCTTATTAATCATGACCTAACCCTAGACCAAATTAAGGGCCTCTGAATAAGCTTTCCAACAAGGTATCATATGCCTTAATTGGGCTTAAGATGAGTATGTTAGGCCCATTTAAGTGAAGAACATCATGAACTGTGCACTGATCCACACCAGAGAACTCGGGACCCAATTTAGCCTTGATTTTGGCCTAATTTGACAATTCTTCTGACACCTGAAAATGTAGGTCTCATCCTTATCTTTCTGGGGACAACAAGATCACAAAAATCCGATATATGTAGCTCCAGTTATTCTCTGTGAAAGGCAACAAGGTCACGATAAGTGAAAAATCCGAAAATTAACAATGTTTAGTAATTAAGCCCAATTATGCCTAATAATGTAAAAGCAAAAACAATGATTGTAAAAGTTGTCTAATTTCCGTCTCACTCTGGCCTGTGCGGCTGTAAAAAGCTATTTATATTTATTAATCATGATAACCCTTGACCAAATTAAGGGCCTCGGAATAAGCTTTCCAACAAGGTATCATATGTCTTAATTGGGCTTAAGATGAGTAAGTTAGGCCCATTTAAGTGAAGGAACATCATAGACTGCGTACTGATCCGCATCGGAGAACTTGGGACCCAATTTAGCCTTGATTTTGGCCTAATTTGACAATTCTTGTGACACCTGAAATTGAAGGTCTCTTCCTTATCTTTCAAGGGACTGCAAGATCACCCAAATCTGATATCTGTAGCTCTAGTTATGTACTGCGCATTGCAACAAGGTCAAGATTAGTGAAAAATCCGAAAATTAACATTGTTTAGCAATTAAGCCCAATAATATAAAAGCAAAAACAATGATTGTAAAAGTTGTCTAATTTCCGTATCTCTCTGGCCTGTGCGGCTGTAAGCTCTTATTTATGTTTATTAATCATGACATAACCCTAGACCAAATTAAGGGCCTCGGAATAAGCTTCCCAACAAGGTTCATATGCCTTAATTGGGCTTAAGATGAGTAACTTAGCCTTGATTTTGGCCTAATTTAACGATTCTTGTGAAACCTGAAATTGTAGGTCTCTTCCTTATCTTTATAGGGATAGCAAGATCACCAAAATCCGATATCTGTAGTTCCAGTTATGCTCTGGGCAAGGAAACAACGTCTGGATGAGTGAAAAATCGGAAATTAACATTGTTTTGCAATTAAACCCAATTAAGACCAATAATGTAAAAGCAAAAACAGTGATAGTAAAAGTTGTCTAATTTCCGTCTCTCTCTGGCTTGTGCGGCTATAAACTGCTATTTATGCTTATTAATCCTGGCCTAACCCTAGACCAAATTAAGGGCCTCTGAATAAGCTTTCCAACAAGGTATCATATGCCTTAATTGGGCTTAAGATGAGTAACTTAGGCCCATTTAAGTTAAGGAACATCATGGACTGCGCACTAATCCGCGCCAGAGAACTCGGGACCCAATTTAGCCTTGATTTTGGCCTAATTTGACAATCCGAGTGACACCTGAAATTGTAGGTCTCTTCCTTATCTTTCTAGGGAAAGCAAGATCACCATAATCCGATATCTGTAGCTCTAGTTATGCTCTGTGCAAGGCAACAAGGTCAGGATGAGTGAAAAATCCGAAAATTAACAATGTTTAGCAATTAAGCCCAATAATGTAAAAACAAAAATAATGATTGTAAAATTTGTCTAATTTCCGTCTCTCTGGCTTGTACGGCTGTAAACTGCTATTTATGCTTATTAATCATGACCTAACCCTAGACCAAATTAAGGGCCTCGGAATAAGCTTTCCAACAAGATATCATCTGCCTTAATTGGGCTTCAGATGAGTAAGTTAGGCCCATTTAAGTGAAGGAATATAATGGACTGTGCGCTGATCCGCGCCAGAGAACTCGGGACCCAATTTAGCCTTGATTTTGGCCTAATTTGACAATTCTTGTGAAACCTGAAATTGTAGGTCTCTTCCTTATCTTTCTAGGGACAGCAAGATCTACAAAATCCGATATTTGTAGCTCCAGTTATGCTCTGCGCAAGGCAACAAGGTCAGGATGAGTGAAAAATCCGAAAATTAACATTGTTTAGCAATTAAGCCCAATAATGTAAAAGCAAAAACAATGATTGTAAAAGTTGTCTAATTTCCGTCTCTCTGGCTTGTAAGGCTGTAAGCTACAATTTATGCTTATTAATCCTGACCTAACCCTAGACCAAATTAAGGGCCTCTGAATAAGCTTTCCAACAAGGTATCATATGCCATAAATGGGCTTAAGATTAGTAAGTTTGGCCCATTTAAGTGAAGGAACATCATGGACTGCACACTGATCCGCGCCAGAGAACTCGGGACCCAATTTATCCTTGATTTTGGCCTAATTTGACAATTATTGTGAAACCTGAAATTGTAGGTATCTTCCTTATCTTTTTAGGGACTGCAAGATCACCAAAATCCGACATATGTAGCTCCAGTTATGCTCTGTGCAAGGCAACAAGGTCAGGATGAGTGAAAAATCCTAAAATTAACAATGTTTAGCAATTAAGCCCGATAAAGTAGAAGCAAAAACAATGATTGGTATAGTTTTATAATTTCCGTCTCTCTCTGGTTTGTGCGGCTGTAAACTGCTATTTATGCTTATTAATCATGACCTAACCCTAGACCAAATTAAGGGCCTCTGAATAAGCTTTCCAACAAGGTTCATATTCCTTAATTGCGCTTAAGATGAGTAAGTTAGGCTCATTTAAGAGAAGGAATATCATGGAGAGCGCACTGATCCGCGCCAGAGAACTCGGGACCCAATTTAGCCTTGATTTTGGCCTAATTTAACAATTCTTGTGAAACCTGAAATTGTAGGTCTCTTCCTTATCTTTATAGGGACAACAAGATCACCAAAATCCGATATCTGTAGCTCAAGTTATGGTCTGCGCAAGGAAACAAGGTCGGGATGAGGGAAAAATCCGAAAATTAACAATGTTTAGCAATTAAGCCCAATTAAGACCAGTAATGTAAAAGTAAAAACAATGATAGTAAAAGTTGTCTAATTTCCGTCTCTCTGGCTTGTGCAGCTGTAAACTGCTCTTTATGCTTAATAATCTTGACCTAAACCTATATCAAATTAAGGGACTCTGAATAAGCTTTCCAACAAGTTATCATATGCCTTAATTGGGCTTCAGATGAGTAAGTTAGGCCCATTTAAGTGATGGAATATCATGGACTGTGCACTGATCCGCGCCAGAGAACTCGGGACCCAATTTAGCCTTGATTTAGTCCTAATTTGACAATTCTTGCGAAACCTGAAATTGTAGGTCTCCTCCTTATCTCTCTAGGGACAGCAAGATCACCAAAATCCGATATCTGTAGCTCTAGTTATGCATGCGCAAGGCAACAAGGTCAGGATGAATGAAAAATCCAAAAGTTAACAATGTTTAGCAATTAAGCCCCCAATATTGTAAAATCAAAAACAATGATTGTAAAAGTTGTCTAATTTCCGTCTCTCTCTGGCTTGTACGGCTGTAAACTGCTATTTGTTCTTGTTAATCCCGACCTAACCATAGACCAAATTAAGGGCCTCTGAATAAGCTTTCCAAAAGGTATCATATACCTTAATTGGGCTTAAGATGAGTAAGTTAGACCCATTTAAGTGAAGGAACATCATGGACCGCGCACTGATCCGTGCCAGAGAACTCGGGACCCAATTTTGCCTTGATTTTGGCCAAATTTGACAATTCTAGTGAAACCTGAAATTGTAGGTCTCTTCCTTATCTTTCGAGGGACAGCAAGATGACCAAAATCCGTTATCTGTAGCTCTAGTTATGCTCTGCGCAAGGCAACAAGGTCAGGATGAGTGAAAAATCCGAAAATTAATAATGTTTAGCAATTAAGCCCAATAATGTAAAAGCAAAAACAATGATTGTAAAAGTGTTCTAATTTCCGTCTCTCTCTTGCTTGTGCGGCTGTAAACTGCTATTTATGCTTATTAATCATGACCTAACCCTTGACCAAATTAAGGGCCTCTGAATAAGCATTCCAACAAGGTATCATATGCCTTAATTGGGAATAAGACGAGTAAGTTAGGCCCATTTAAGTGAAGGAACATCATGGACTATGAACTGATCCGCGCCAGAGGACTCTGGACCCAATTTAGCCTTGATTTTGGCCTAATTTGAAAATTCTTGTGAAACTTGAAATTGTAGGTCTCTTCCTTATCTTTCTGGGGACAGTAAGATCACCAAAATCCGATATATGTAGCTCTAGTTATGCTCTGCGGCAGGCACCAAGGTCAGGATGAGTGAAAAATCTGAAAATTAAGAATGTTTAGCAATTAAGCCCAATAACGTAAAAGCAAAAACAATGATTGTAAAAGTTGTCTAATTTCTGTCTCTCTCTGGCTTGTAAGGCTGTAAACTGCTATTTATGCTTATTAATCCAGACCTAACCCTAGACCAAATTAAGGGTCTCTGAATAAGCTTTCCAACAAGGTATCATATGCCTTACTTGGGCTTAAGATGAGTAAGTTAGGCCCATTTAAGTGAAGGAACATCATGGACTGTGCACTGATCCGCGCCAGAGAACTCAGGAGCCAATTTAGCCATGATTTTTTCCTAATTTGACAATTCTTGTGAAGCTGAAATTGTAGGTCTCTTCCTTATCTTTCTAGGGACAGCAAGATCACCAAAATCCGAAATCTGTAGCTCTAGTTATGCTCTAGGCAACAAGGTCGGGATGAGTGAAAAATCCGAAAATTAACAATGTTTAGCAATTAAGCCAATTAAGCCAATAATGTAAAAGCAAAAACAATGATTGTAAAAGTTGTCTAATTTCGTCTCTCTGGGTTGTGCGGTTGTAAACTGCTATTTATGCTTATTAATCCCGACATAACCCTAGTCCAAACTAAGGGCCTCTGAATAAGCTTTCCAACAAGGTATCATATGCCTTAATTGGGCTTAAGTTGAGTAAGTTAGGCCCATTTAAGTGAAGGAACATCATGGACTGCACACTGATCCGCGCTAGAGAACTCGGGACCCAATTTAGACTTGATTTTTGCCTAATTTGACAATCCTAGTGAAACCTGAAATTGTAGGACTCTTCCTTATCTTTCTAGGGACAGCAAGATCACCAAAATCTGATATCTGTAGCTCTAGTTATGCTCTGCGCAAGGCAACAAGGTCAAGATGAGTGAAAAATACGAAAATTAACAACGTTTAGCAATTAAGCCCATTAATGTAAAAGAAAAAACAATGATTGTAAAAGTTGTCTAATTTGCGTCTCTCTCCGACTTGTGCGGCTGTAAACTGCTATTTATGGTTATTAATCCCTACCTAACCCAAGATCAAATTAAGGGCCTCTGAATAAGCTTTCCAACAAGGTATCATATGCCTTAATTGGGCTTAAGATGGGTCAGTTAGGCCCATTTAAGTGAAGGAACATCATGGATTGCGCACTGATCCACGCCAGAGAACTCGGGACCCAATTTTGCCTTGAATTTGGATTAATTTGACAATTATTGTGAATCCTGAAATTGTAGGTCTCTCCCTTTTCTTTCTTAGGACAGCAAGATCACAATAATCCGAGATATGTAGCTCTAGTTATACTCTGCGCAAGGGAACAAGGTTAGGATGTGTGAAAAATCCGAAAATTAACAATGTTTAGCAATGAAGCCCGATAATGTAAAAGCAAAAACAATGATTGTAAAAGTTGTCTAATTTCCATCTCTCTCTGGCTTGAGCGGCTGTAGACTGCTATTTATGCATATTAATCCTGACCTAACCCTAGACCAAATTAAGGGCCTCTGAATAAGCTTTCCAATAAGGTATCATATGCCTTAATTGGGTTTAAGATGAGTAAGTTATGCCCATTTAAGTGAAGGAACATCATGGAGTGCGCACTGATCCATGCCAGAGAACTTGGGACGAAATTTAGCCTTGATTTTGGCCTAATTTGACAATTCTTGTGAATCCTGAAATAGTAGGTCTCTTCCTTATCTTTCTAGGACAGCAAGATCGCCAAAATCCGATATGTGTAGCTCTAGTTATGCTCTGCGCAAGGCAACAAGGTCAGGATGAGTGAAAAATCCGAAAATTAACAATGTTTAGCAATTAAGCCCAATAATGTAAAAGCAAAAACAATTATTGTAAAAGTTGTCTAATTTCTATCTCTCTCTGGCTTGTGCGGCTTGTGCGCCAGAGAACTCGGTGTTAAGTCTCTAAAATGTCTGGTGTGCATTTCCCTAAGTTTTGATGGGAACTGAACATTGGTTAATGATTTAATTAACCTTCATATTGGTTGCTTACCTGTCTCTCGAGTGTGCAGATTAAAAAAGAGAATCATCCGTCCGATGCAAATGATAGATTCATCCGTCCAACGCAAGTGATTGAAGCTCACGTCCAACACTGTAGTGATAGAAGCTCACGTCCAATAGTGTGGTGATAGAAGCTCGCGTCCAACACAAGTGATAGAAGCTCACGTCCAACACAAGTGATAGAAGCTCACGTCCAACACACAAGTGATTGAAACAAACGTCCAGCACTGTAGTGATTGAAGCGCACGTCCAAAAGGCAAGAGATAGAAACTTGCGTCCACTAAAGTGACACAAGTGGTCGTCCACTAAAGTGATGAAAGCCAGCATCTACTAAAGTGACAGAGGCGCTCGTCTACTAAGAGTAACAAAAGCGCTCGTCCAATGACGTGGCATATGGAGCTCGTCCATTAAGGTATCAGAAGCGCTCGTCCAATGACGTGGCATATGGAGCTCGTCTACAAGGTTACGTTCAACCATTTAAAGGTATCCGTCCAATGACGTGGCATATGGAGCTCGTCTACTAAAGTAACAGAGGCTCTCGTCCACTACAGTAACAGAAGTGCTCGTCCACTAAAGGTGACAGAAGTGCTCGTCCACTAAAGGTGACAGAAGCGCTCGTCCACATTAGTCTTTGGACTTGCTAAGTCCTCAATATGGAACTCGTCTACTAGCCCGAATGAAAAATCTTAAATGGCTAGATAGACGCGATTATTTTCAAGATGGAAGCACTTATCTTATGAACGCGAATTCTATAAGGATTACCATAATCGTATTTCAAGAACCAGAAAGAGACTTGAAGCCTTCTCTTCTACTCAGTTTCACGCTTATCAAGAAAAGTCAGAAGTTACTCTCTCAAGCAACATTGGATAATCAGAACCAAAGACCAGTTAAAGAATGCTTCCAGCATGCTTTATTCCCTAGTACCTCTGGTCCTTACACGAAAAGGGAAGTGTACTCAGCAAAGTACAAAAAGCTATCTGCACAACTCTGATATGGCTGTATCATGATGCATAAAGCCATGATCCTCATGTTAGAGTACAACCAACGTTCCTATTGCATTAATGGCTGCCCAGAAGGACTCTATTTCATTTAATGAATTTCTGCTTGAAGCCAACATCTGAGGGAATGTCTCTAACGGATCCTAAATGCTTGAAGACTATAAATACAAAAGTCATTGAAGATGAAGAAGTAGAGAATACACATTGCATTAAAAAGCCATTACTCTGCGCATTAATTTCTTAATTCTTTCATTCTGTATTCTTCAATCATTTGAAGTTATTACGCAGACTTTCCTAAGCTTTACATTTAAACCACTCTCTGAGTGTTAGTGAAAGTTCTGTCTGTCTAAGTTGTATTCATTACAAACCAAATCTCTCAAATAAACCTGAGTGAGCCTGAAGAGGCTAGGTGTGCAAACAATACTTGTCTTGAGCCTGAAGAGGCTAGATGTGCAAAGAATACTTGTCTTTGAGCCTGAAGAGGCTAGGTGTGCAAACAATACTTGAGTCTGCAACCTGATCAATTATAGTGGATAAATCTTGGTGCTGCCAAGGACTGGACATAGCTCTTTGCTTTGAAGAGAGAACCAGGATAAATAACTGTGTCAATCTCTCTTTCGTTATAACCTCTTTAATTTCTTTAGTTTTCTTACGTCTATCAAGTGGTGTGTTTGCAAAAGGCACCCGTCCATCCTGTATCCTTCCACTCGTCCAAATCTAGCTTCGATTTGCGAAAAGATTTCAACTTTGCTTAAATTCTGATAAACACAATTCAACTCTCCTTCTCGTGTTTATAGTTGTCTATTTCATTCGGGACAACAAGATCTCCAAAATTCTGTATCTGTAGCTCTAGTTATGCTCTGTGCAAGGCAACAAAGTCAGGATGAGTGAAAAATCCGAAAATTAACAATGTTTAGCAATTAAGCCCAATTAAGCCGAATAATGTAAAAGCAAAAACAATGATTGTACAAGTTGTCTAATTTTCATCTCTCTCGGGATTGTGCGGCTGCAAACTGCTATTTGTGCTTATCAATCCTGATCTAACCCTAGACCAAATTAAGGGCCTCTGAATAAGTTTTCCAACAAGGTATCATATGCCTTAATTGGGCTTAAGATGAGTAAGTTAGGCCCATTTAAGTGAAGGAACATCATGGGCTGTGCACCAATCCACGCCAGAGAACTCGGGACCCAATTTAGCATTGATTTTGGCCTAATTTGACAATTCTTGTGAAACGTGAGATTGTAGGTCTCTTCCTTATATTTCTAGGGACAACAAGATTACCAAAATCCGATATCTGTAGCCCTAGTTATGCTCTGCCCTAGCCAACAAGGTCAGGATGAGTGAAAAATCGAAAAATTAACAATGTTTAGCAATTAAGCCCAATTAGGCCCAATAATGTAAAAGCAAAAACAATGATTGTAAAAGTTGTCTAATTTCTGTCTCTCGCTGGCTTGTGCGGATGTAAACTGCTATTTATGGTTATTAATCCTGACCTAACCCTAGACCAAATTAAGGGCCTCCGAATAAGCTTTCCAACAAGGTATCATATGCCTTAATTGGGCTTAAGATGAGTAAGTTAGGCCCATTTAAGTGAAGGAACATCATGGACTGCGCACTGATCGGCGCCAGAGAACTCGTGACCCAATTTAGCCTTGATTTTGGCCTAATTTGACAATTCTTGTGAATCCTGAAATAGTAGGTATCTTCCTTATCTTCCTAGGTACAACAAGATCACCAAAATCCGATATGTGTATCTCCAGTTATGCTCTGCGCAAGGCAACAAGGTTAGGATGAGTGAAAAATCCGAAAATTAACAATGTTTAGCAATTAAACCCAATTAAGGCAAATAATGTAAAACCTAAAACAATGATTATAAAAGTTGTCTACTTTCCGTCTCTCTCTGGCTTGTGCGGCCGTAAACTGCAATTTATGCATGTTAATCCTGACCTAACCCTAGACCAAATTAAGGGCCTCTGAATAAGCTTTCCAACATGGTATCATATGCTTTAATTGGGCTTAAGATGAGTAAGTTAGGCCCATTTATGTGAAGAAACATCATGGACTGCGCACTGATCCGTACCAGAGAACTCGGGACCCAATTTAGCCTTGATTTTGGCCTAATTTGACAATTCTTGTGAAATATGAAATTGTAAGTCTCTTCCTTATCTTTTTAGGGACAGCAAGATCACTAAAATCCGATATATGTAGCTCTAGTTATGCTCTGTGCAAGGCAACAAGGTCAGGATGAGTGAAAAATCCAAAAATTAACAATGTTTAGCAATTATGCCCAATAATGTAAAAGCAAAAACAATGATTGTAAAAGTTGTCTAATTTCCGTCTCTCTCTGGCTTGTACGGCTGTAAATTGTTATTTATGCTTATTAATATTGACCTAACCCTAGACCAAATTAAGGGCCTCTAAATAAGCTTTCCAACAAGGTATTATATGCCTTAATTGGGCTTAAGATGAGTAAGTTAGGCCCATTTAAGTGAAGGAACATCATGGACTGCGCATTAATCCGTGCCAGAGAACTCAGGACCCAATTTAGCCATGGTTTTTGCCTAATTTGACAATTCTTGTGAAACCTGAAATTGTAGGTCTCTTCCTTATCTTTTTAGGGACAACAACATCACCAAAATCCGATATCTGTAGCTCTAGTTATGCTTTGCGCAAGGCAACAAGGTCAGGATGAGTGAAAAATCCGAAAATTAACAATGTTTAGCCATTAAGCTCAATTAAGCCCAATAATGTAAAAGCGAAAACAATGATTGTAAAAAGTTGTCTAATTTCCGTCTCTCTCTAGCTTGTGTGGCTGTAAACTGCTATTTATACTTATTAATCCTGACCTATCCCTAGTCCAAATTAAGGGCCTCTGAATAAGCTTTCCAACAAGGTATCATATGCCTTAATTGGGCTTAAGATGAGTAAGTTAGGCCCAATTATGTGAAGGAACATCATGAACTACGCACTGATCCGCGCCAGAGAACTCGGTGTTAAGTCTCTAAAATGTCTGATGTGCATTTCCCTAAGTTTTGATGAGAACTGAACATTGGTTAATGATTTAATTAACCTTCATATTGGTTGCTAACCTGTCTCTCGAGTGTGCAGATTAAATAAGAGAATCATCCGTCCAATGCAAATGATAGATTCATCCATCCAACGCAAGTGATTGAAGCTCACGTCCAACACTGTAGTGATAGAAGCTCACGTCCAATAGTTTAGTGATATAAGCTCGCGTCCAACACAAGTGATAGAAGCTCACGTCCAACACAAGTGATAGAAGCTCACGTCCAACACACAAGTGATTGAAACAAACGTCCAGCACTGTAGTGATTGAAGCGCACTTCCAAAACGCAAGAGATAGAAACTTGCGTCCACTAAAGTGACACAAGTGGTCGACCACTAAAGTGATGAAAGCCAGCGTCTACTAAAGTGACAGAGGCGCTCGTCTACTAAAAGTAACAAAAGCGCTCGTCCAATGACGTGGCATATGGAGCTCGTCCATTAAGGTATCAGAAGCGCTCGTCCAATGGCGTGGCATATGGAGCTCGTCTACTAGGTTACGTTCAACCATTTAAAGGAGTATCTGTCCAATGACGTGGCATATGGAGCTCGTCTACTAAAGTAACAGAGGCTCTCGTCCACTACAGTAACAGAAGTGCTCGTCCACTAAAGGTGACAGAAGTGCTCGTCCACTAAAGGTAACAGAAGCGCTCGTCCACATTAGTCTTTGGACTTGCTAAGTCCTCAATATGGAGCTCGTCTACTAGCCCGAATGAAAAATCTTAAATGGCTAGATAGACGCGATTATTTTCAAGATGGAAGCACTTATCTTATGAACGCGAATTCTATAAGGATTACCATAATCGTATTTCAAGAACCAGAAAGAGACTTGAAGCCTTCTCTTCTACTCAGTTTCACGCTTATCAAGAAAAGTCAGAAGTTACTCTCTCAAGCAACATTGGATAATCAGAACCAAAGACCAGTTAAAGAATGCTTCCAACATGCTTTATTCCCTAGTACCTCTGGTCCTTACACGAAAAGGGAAGTGTACTCAGCAAAGTACAAAAAGCTCTCTGCACAACTCTGATATGGCTGTATCATGATGCATAAAGCCATGATCCTCATGTTAGAGTACAACCAACGTTCCTATTGCATTAATGGCTGCCCAGAAGGACTCTATTGCATTTAATGAAGTTCTGCTTGAAGCCAACATCTGAGGGAATGTCTCTAACGGATCCTAAATGCTTGAAGACTATAAATAAAAAAGTCATTGAAGATGAAGAAGTAGAGAATACACATTGCATTAAAAAGCCATTACTCTGGGCATTAATTTCTTAATTCTTTCATTCTGTATTCTTCAATCATTTGAAGTTATTACGCAGACTTTCCTAAGCTTTACATTTAAACCACTCTCTGAGTGTTAGTGAAAGTTCTGTTTGTCTAAGTTGTATTCATTACAAACCAAATCTCTCAAATAAACCCGAGTGAGCCTAAAGAGGCTAGGTGTGCAAACAATACTTGTCTTGAGCCTGAAGAGGCTAGGTGTGTAAAGAATACTTGTCTTTGAGCCTGAAGAGGCTAGGTGTGCAAACAATACTTGAGTCTGTAACCTGATCAATTATAGTGGATAAATCTTGGTTCTGCTAGGGACTGGACGTAGCTCTTTGCTTTGAAGAGTGAACCAGGATAAATAACTGTGTCAATCTCTCTTTCCTTATAACCTCTTTAATTGCTTTAGTTTTCTAACGTCTATCAAGTGGTGTGTTTGCAAAAGGCACCTGTCCATCCTGTATCCTTCCACTCGTCCAAATCTAGCTTCTATTTGCGAAAAGATTTCGACTTTGCTTAAATTCTGATAAACACAATTCAACCCCCCTTCTCGTGTTTATAGTTGTTTATTTCATTCGGGACCCAATTTAGCCTTGATTTTGGCCTAATTGGACAATTCTTGTGAAACCTGAAATTGTAGGTCTCTTCCTTATCTTTCTAGGGACAACAAGATCTCCAAAATTCGATATCTGTAGCTCCAGTTATGCTATGTGCAAGGCAACAAAGTTAGGATGAGTGAAAAATCAGAAAATTAACAATGTTTAGCAATTAAGCCCAATTAAGCCCAATAATGTAAAAGCAAAAAACAATGATTGTACAAGTTGTCTAATTTTCATCTCTCTCTGGATTGTGCGGCTGTAAACTGCTATTTATGCTTATCAATCCTGATCGAACCCTAGACCAAATTAAGGGCCTCTGAATAAGCTTTCCAACAAGGTATCATATGCCTTAATTGGGCTTAAGATGAGTAAGTTAGGCCCATTTAAGTGAAGGAACATCAGGGGCTGTGCACCAATCCACGCCAGAGAACTCGGGACCCAATTTAGCATTGATTTTAGCCTAATTTGACAATTCTTGTGAAACATGAGATTGTAGGTCTCTTCCTTATCTTTCTAGGGACAGCAAGATCACTAAAATCCGATATCTGTAGCCCTAGTTATGCTCGGCGCAATCCAACAAGGTCAGGATGAGTGAAAAATCAGAAAATTAACAATGTTTAGCAATTAAGCCCAATAATGTAAAAGCTAAAACAATGACTGTAAAAGTTGTCTAATTTCTGTCTCTCTCTGGCTTGTGCGGCTGTAAACTGCTATTTACGGTTATTAATCCTGGCGTAACCCTAGACCAAATTAAGGGACTCCGAATAAGCTTTCCAACAAGGTATCATATGCCTTAATTGGGCTTAAGATGAGTAATTCAGGCCCATTTAAGTGAAGGAACGTCATGGACTGCGCACTGATCCGCGCCAGAGAACTCGGGACCCAATTTAGCCTTGATTTTGGCCTAATTTGAAAATTCCTGTGAAACCTGAAATTGTAGGTCTCTTCCTTATCTTTCTAAGGACAGTAAGATCACCAAAATCTGATATCTGTAGCTCTAGTTATGCTCTATGCAAGGCAACAAGGTCAGGATGAGTGAAAAATCCGAAAATTAACAATGTTTAGCAATTAACCCCAATTAAGCCCAATAATGAAAAAGCAAAAACAATGATTATAAAAGTTGACTAATTTCCGTCTCTCTCTGGCTTGTGCGGCTGTAAACTGCTATGTATACTTATTAATCCTGACCTACCCCTAGACCAAAATAAGGGCCTCTGAATAAGCTTTCTAACAAGGTATCATATGCCTTAATTTGGCTTAAGATGAGTAAGTTAGGCCCATTTAAGTGAAGGAACATCATGGACTGCGCACTGAACCGCACCAGAGAACTCGGGACCCAATTTAGACTTGATTTTGGCCTAATTTGACAATTCTTGAAAAACCTTAAATTGTAGGTCTCTTCCTTATCTTTCTAGGGACAGGAAGATCACAAAAATCCGATATCTGTAGCTCTAGTTATGCTCTGTGAAAGGCAACAAGGTCAGGATGAGTGAAAAATCAGAAAATTAACGATGTTTAGCAATTAAGCCCAATAATATAAAAGCAAAAACAGTGATTGTAAAAGTTGTCTAATTTCTGTGTCTCTCTGGTTTGTGCGACTGTAAACTGCTATATATGCTTATTAATCCTAACCTAACTCTAGACCTAATTAAGGGCCTCTGAATAAGCTTTCCAACAAGGTATCATATTCCTTAATTGGGCTTAAGATGAGTAAGTTAAGCCCATTTAACTGAAGGAACATCATGGACCGCGCACTGATCCGCGCCA